>PVKC010000019.1:0-26196 GCA_004027635.1 Crocidura indochinensis
GAGTAAATCCTGAGCATTGCTGGGTGTGACCCAACAATTTAAAAAAAACTATTCTAGGGCCAACAAGGAGGTGAGGTGCTTGTTGGTTTATTCAAGAATAAAGCTGAAAAATAATCATCAAAGAATACTTCTTTTTCTAAGTGGAATATAAATAACCAAAGCAAATGAGCTCACAAATCACAAGAAAATTAGCTCAGACTCTGTGAATAAAAATGATGAGATTCATCAGAGGGAGAGTACAAGGGATGAGAGGAAGGAGAGAAAAAATTAATCTCATAATGAGAATAGATCTAAAAAATATAGTGATGGATACTATGAAGTTTAAATACTCATGGAGGTATGCATCTATACTCCTGATCTCTCTCTCTTTCTCTCTCTCTCTCTCTCCTCTCCTCTCTCTCTCTCAATTATACATAATTGTAAGCCAACAAAAACTATAATCACTTTTTGTTTAGCTTTTTTTTTTGTTTTTGGGCCACATCCAGGAGTGCTCAGGAGTTACTCCTGGCTCTGCACTAAGAAAACTCTCCTGGCTAGGGGAACCAAATGGGATGCCAGGAATCGAACTTGTGTCTGTCCAGGGCCAGCTGTGTGTGAAACAAATGCCCTACCGCTCCAAGTCCCCAATATAATCAATTTCAATAAAATTAGAAATGCTCAGAACCTATGACTTCAATTCTCAATAGTATACCTCAATGTAAAAAAAGTAATAGTTGATAGATATGATTCCATGGCCATCCTTTTTTAATATTAAAATGTTTTAGGCTGAGGCTAGGGAGATAGCATGGAGGTAAGGTGTTTGCCTTTTATGTAGAAAGAGGGTGGTTCGAATTCCAGCATCCCATATGGTCCCCAAGTCTGCTAGGAGCGATTTCTGAGTGTAGAGCCCGGAGTAACCCCCTGAGCACTGCCGGGTGTGAGCCAAAAACCAAAAAAAAAAAAAAAAAAATCTTTTAGGCTCTATTAATCCCAGTATTTAATCGACTACTTTTTCAAATTTTGGTTTCCATCGTCTCTCCTGTAGCATTTCCACTTCAGTTACTGACCACACTGAAGAGAGATAATTTCTACCTACTCCTTTTATATTTTAGGGAAGCATTTACCAAGAACTCTTCACTTTCCAGAGTGGACAAACTGGAAACCCACCACAGACAACTTCTTGGGGGCCCTTGTCTTGCAATCTGTTACAGTGAGAATTTTCCCTACTTCCTTTGGGAGAAGGGCCCTGACCTAGCTTTCAGTAAAAGCCATCTTCTGGAGAACTAATTACTAGTGTGAAAAAAGAGAGATTCGGGTCAATGTTTCCTCATATATTGTTTACATTAGATTTTAAACCCATGCAATGATGGAATTGACATTTGCAGCTCACACCCACATTTATTTTGCAAGGTTTTATGTTATTTTATTTTCAGGTTAGAACTGTTTGAGGAGGCATTTATCAGTAAAGCCGTGGCCTTTGCTCCTAGAGATTTGCATTCGATGTAAAATAATAAAAAGCTGCTAATTAAAGGAGGGAAAACAACCAGGACTCATCACGAAGGGGCATCCTGCAAACTCCTTTCTCTCAGCAGCATTGAACAATAGATTAGTTCTTTTCAGAACTCCACTCGAGGCTCCCTATGGGAAAATTCTGCTCTAGCCAGTTTGGGCATCCAGTTAATTCTACTTAAGGATATTAGAGAAAGGGAAAAGGCAATATTCTAATATGAAATCACACTCTAAACTAAGCAAGGTTATGTAAATAACAGACTTCTAAAACCTGCGTTTGAACCTAACAAAAGTGCATTTCTTGTGGTCACAAAATCCACTGAGAAACCAGGCAGAGTCCTTAAGAAAATTTACTCCCCATAGAGTAATTCAGAATACTTGGTCATTGTACCAGATGGAGTATTGCAATCTTTGGTCTCTACAGCAAGGGAAGAAAGAACTGTTCATACCAATAGCTCTATGCCTCATAGGAACTCATAAACAGAACAGTTCATTGACCAAACTGACCACCTGATCTTACTTACCTATAAGAGAACAAGAAACAGCTTTCTCTCATAAACTTTTAAACAGAAAATCAGATATAATGAATTCGGAAGTTTTCACAATATTTTATATCATGCACGGTTCTTCCCAGCTTATATAACACAATGTAGTATAAAACACATAGTGTAGAATTATTTGTTCTTTTAGAAAAGATTCTTGAATAGTAGAAATTCCTCTTCTGACCCTCTACCTCAAGACAAAAATAAAACAATTAATTCAAAAGAATTATGCATTGTAGCTAAGATATGGAATCAACTAGGTGTCCCATGACAGCTGGATTATAAAGATATGGAATACTATGCAGCTGCAAGTAATGGTGAAATCATGTAATTTGCAGCAATCAGGTTGGAACGAGAAGATATCATATTGAGTGAAGTGAACAAAATATGAAAGATAAACACAAGATGATTTCATATATCTCTGGTATAAAAAAATAACCAGATAAGAAAATTAATGTTGGGATCTGAAGCAGTGGTGCAAGCAGTAGGACATTTGTCTTGCAGGCAGCTAACCAAGGATGGACTGTGGTTCAATCCCCCGGCATTCCATATGGTCCCCAAGCCAGGAGCAATTTCTGAGCACGTAGCCGGGAGTAACTCCTGACATCACCGGGTGTGGCCCCAAAAAGAAAAAAAGAAAACTAATGTAGTAAAGAGGGTATCCCAAGATCACCCTTGGTCCTAGGAAGAAGGGGGACAGAGAAGGGAAGAAATTGATGAGAGAAGCAAGAAAGTAAAATAAAAAGTAATTGTTGAACTCAGTATACGAGGACTCTGGGGAAAGGTATAGCTATATATCCAAAGCTCACGGTCAAAAACTCTGTAATCGGAGGGGCCGGGCGGTGGCGCTGGAGCTAAGGTGCTTGCGCTAACCTAGGACGGACCGCAGTTCGATCCCCCGGTTCCCCATATGGTCCCCCGTGCCTGCCAGGAGTGACTACTGAGCGAATAGCCAGGAGTAACCCCTGAGCGTCACTGGGTGTGGCCCAAAAAACAAACAAACAAAACAAAACAAAACAAAAAAAACCTCTGTAATCATTAAACCTAAATTACAACCCACAAACTTTGAAATGCACCTGTCAAAATTTTAGGTAGTGAAGGAAGGAGAGTAGAGGAAATTTAAGGGGAAGCTGGATGGAGGGAAGAAACTGCAAGTTGGATTGGTGTTGGAATACTGTACGCCTAAGACTTACCAATAATTTTGTAGATCACAGCTCTTTAATTTATTTCACAAAACAAAAACATATTCAGAGGAAGAACATTTTTAGAGGTCAGGATGATAATATAGTGGGTATACCATTTACCTTGCTTATAAGTCAGACCCTTGTTTTCAATCTCTGGTATCCCATATGGTCCCTGCAGGTCACCAGGAATGTTCCTTGAGTGCAGAGCCAGCAGTAAGCTTTGAGCATTGCCAGGTGTATTCTCCAAATATAACATTTTGATTCCTTAAATGTTTCATTTTTCTTTTCTCATTTGTTTTGGCATATGAATATTTATTCTGACCAAATGTCAAATAAACTAGAAGTCATTGAAATAATAAACTTGGTTTTACAGAGTGCTAATATATTGTTCTCAAAATTAAATTTGGTAGACTCAGCTACTAAAAAACATAATTTTATAAGCTTGGTAGTCTAGGAAAAATATTCAAAGGTGACAAATTTCCAAAGTTCTCTGAATTAAGATCTTTGAAATAGAATCTTTGTAGAGGAATAGTGAGAAACTACATCATAGAGAGATAAAAACAGCTTTCCCAAGATTACAAAGTTAATTAGCATTACAGTCAGGATTCATCTCAATTTTTTTTTTTTTGGTTTTTGGTTTTCGGGCCACACCCAGTGACACTCAGGAGTTACTCTGGTTATACACACAGAAATCGTTCCTGACTTAAGGGACCATATGGGATACCGGGGATCAAACCGCAGTCCATCCTAGGCTAGCATGTGCAAGGCAGACGCCTTATGCCCTGCGCCACCATTCCAGCCCCAGGATTCATCTCAATTAACCTGGCTGTGCATTCTATTTTTTTTACATTATTATTTTTATGCTTGGTTGACTCAGCCAATACTTTATTTTTAAAATATCTTTACTTAAGCACCATGTTTACAAACATGTTTGTAGTTGGGTAGAAGTCATAAAAAGAACACCCTCCCCCTTCACCAATGCAACATTCCTTATTTTTAATCACAATACTACACAAACTTGTGTATTCAAGAAAACTCTATATTTCTTTCTATGGAAGAATGAATTAAAGAAATTGAATCTTGGATAAGCTAAGCACATTGCTCCTTCACCGTTTGTGCCATAATATTGCATAGGTTGATCTTTTTATTCATAGATCTGCAGTTTTTTTTAAATGCTTGGTGGTACAGCCTAGTGTTCTGTAGTGAAAAATAAAAACGTAATAGTAAAGAAATATATAACTGATGAGCCTGAACTCTTTGTCTTTTAGTGTTTGTGTATCTGAAGAAATGCAGAATGCAAAAGATACCATCAATACCCAAACTCTAGAAAAAGTTCAAGTACTTTAGAAGACTACAGAGAAAGAGAAAAGGTTGTTTCTACCATCTTTGGCAATAGTCTGCTGGGATTCCTCTTAAGAGGGCCCTCTCCTTCCCATATCTCTCATAATACTTTGAGGTTTTCCATCAGAACTTTTATTAAGTTTCTTTTAGATTAGTTCAAGTACCTATGGTTATACCATCAGAATATGTTTCTGTTGAATCAGCAACATCTTTTTCATTAGCTTTCAAGGAATAACAAACAGTTTTAAAGGAATACATTAGCCAATGGTCATGAAAGCATCAAAATGGTACAGGGTGACAAGTTCAATTCATGCCCTTCCAATGGAGATCTTGCTCATAGAGTGGTGGCTATGTATTTTGCAACAAACTATACAAAAGCATTCATCTTTTGCAGCCTTATAACATCCATAAAAATTCTGTGAAAGGAAGACATAAATGCTGTTTGTTACTCATGAAAAAAGATATTTATTTTTTCCCACCCCCCGAAAAAAGATATTTATTTTTAACAATATCCTGCAAAAATATTCTCCTACATGTGGGAGGGGAGATTCATCTCTATGGGAATGGCAGTTGTGAGAAAAAGCACTATTGCTTTTGGAGATTTAAAACATAAGACAAAAGGTATACATTCTCGTTTTAAGTTGACTGTCATGCTGGCTTATTGGGAGGTGATATTATGATTAGAGGTTGATGAGCTTGCTATATTTAGGATTGTCCTTATCCTCAAAAATGTAGATAGATAGAATTAGGAAGTGCAGAAATAGTCTGTGTAGCCTTATCTGCAACGGAAATGGGGAAGAGTGATAATATTGAAATGAAAGAACTTGCTAGAATCTCAGGCATTTGATATCTGTGTCCTCTTATTCTTCAGCTTAGGCATTAGCATGAAAGTTAATGATAATAAAGCAGAAAAAATATGTTAGATGACAGAAAATAACTCCTTCCTTGTCCTTATACCTTCTATTCTTCCTCCCATCTTCCTTTTCTCCTCTCACCCTTCTTCCCTTCCTTCCCTCTTTTTCTCCTTACCTTCCTTCATTCTGTCTTTCCCCTTTCCTTCCTACCTTCCTTCTTTCCTATTGTGTATGTAAACATTTCAATGGGATTATTATGTTACTGACCCTACCCCTGATCGGTGATTGTGCCCTACCCTAGGGTGTGACCTGGCATTCTGCTTTCACTCTAGGGTAGTACCTGATTCTGCTCCCACCATTGGATGGTACCTGATCCCACCATTGGGTGGTACCTGATTCTGGGGTATAAAACAAGGGTCTGTGAAGGCAAAGGGCTTTTTTCCTGGGGCCTATTCTGGAGCTTTTTGGCTTCGGCCTCTTCACGGAATAAAAAGCTGTTTTCTTCGGAAGCCTGACTTTCTGTTGGCTTTCTTCCCGCCCCATTCACCTCAGAACAGCTGGCTGAACAGGGTAATAGATGCGTGGTCCAAGCTGGAGGAGAAAGGCCTCATCCTCCATCCCTCCATCAGTCAACCCCATCAAGGGCTTGCAACATTTCCCTTTAAACTTTATTACTTACTTCTTTTCCCTTCTTTTCCTCCTTTCTCTCCTTTCTCCCCATCCTATGTATCCATCTTCTGCCCCTTTCTTCCTTTCTCTGCTTCCTTTTCTCTCTCCTTCCTTTTCTATCTTTTTATGCCCTCCTGACCTTCATCCCTATCCTCTTTTCTTTTTTATTTCTCCCCTCATTTTCCTTTCTCTTTATATTTGTTCCTTCTTTATTTACTTCCTTTTTCTTCTCCCCTCCTTTTTTTCTTTCATTCCTTTCTTTCCATGATATGAGGTTCTGCACACCCATGAAGTATTTCCAATATCAGAGCCTCATGAAATATTCTCTGATCCTCTTCTCACCTCCAATATAATTCAGTGAGTATCTTATGTCTCTATCAAATAATGATGGTAACATTAGCTTAGAAACTTGTATTAGTTCATGGTCAAGGTCAACATCCTTTATTATAAATTAATTATGAATGTATAAATATTGCCTTGGTGGTTTTTCTCTTTTAGTCCTTTTCCTCCCTAGTAAAATGTTACACACCTAGAAAGATTATAAAAATGTTAGCTGATTGAAATACATATGGGAGTTTGGCAAATCAAGATTGTTTTTGAAACTTCAGATTTCTGCTAATTAGACAAAACTAGGAAAGTAGACGAATAAAAATATTAAACTGAATCATATATATAAAGTGTATAATATTGTGTGAAGCAGCGGGAATCTTTATTTTCTTTCTCTAGAAATATAATTATAGAGTTATAAATTACTATAAAAATCATTTTCTCCATTCTCCTCTGCCTCCAGGTAGGTAATATTAAATTACCTCAGACATGAAAATATATTATTTTTTTATTTCAAACAATGAGATTTTAATTTTACCACTCTAGTATTTTTTTTAAAAGGCTTCAGTAAAGTACCTCATACTTTTCTCTTTCTTTAATCCTTAATTGTGTGTTTTAAGTTGGGATAAAAACTACTGGATAAAATTACTTTGGTTAAAGTGATATGAATTATATATCATGTAGAGTTATATATAATATATGCATATATACTGGATGTATATCTACATTACTCATGTGTATGTATTAAGAAATGTAAACACAGAGGGAGAGAATTGGTTCCATTTCATTTTAAGCTTCTGAAATGATTCAAGCTTTTATATAAGTTGAGACACTTAGTTCACCTTTTTGGTCTTGAATGTATACAATAAGATATTTATACAGTAAAACAATATACAACAGATAGTTTCTGAAGTCATTTCTAAATAATATTTGCTTCCTATGCCTGATTTCTAAAATGTAGGAACATAGCTATTCATTCTTTTTTTTTGTTGCCAGGAAAATTTTCTCTGAATTTATAGGAACATGTAGTCATTCTACTTACAGTATTAAAATGAAAAGTTGAGGCTGGCGAGGTGGTGCTAGAGGTAAGGTGCAAGCGCTAGCCAAGGAAGGACAGCGGTTGGATCCCCCGGCATCCCATATGGTCCCCCCAAGCCAGGGGCAATTTCTGAGCGCTTAGCCAGGAGTAACCCCTGACCATCAAATGGGTGTGGTGCGAAAAAACAAAAAACAAAATAAAATAAATAAATAAAATGAAAAGTCATAGGGAAGATGGCAGTGAGCATGGACTAATGATAATATGATGAAGTTTCAGAAATTCTGAAAAAGAAGCCAATAGAGAGAGTCCTGCATTGATGAATGAAGACAGATTGGGTGTGATGCTCACAAGCACTAGGATGATATTCTTTAAAAAAATTTTTTTTATTTATTGATTGTTTTTGGGGTCACACATAATGGTCCTCAAGGGTTACCCCTGGCAGGCTGTGACCACAAGGGATGCTGTGAATCGAACTGGGTCTCTCCCAGGTTGGCAGCTTGTAAGGCAAATGCCCTATCACTGTGCTATCTCTCCAGCCAAGGATGGTATTCTTATCTAAGATTCTGTAAGGCAGAACCACCAATCAAACTGCTTAGAGCAGGTCAAAGATAGGGCCAAATATCCTCCATGTCTTTATTCCTAGAACTACTGTCAGATTATAGACATGGGTTCCTATAATTTAGAAGAAAAAAATATTTTAAAAGCAGAGGGCATTCAGAAAACCAAAAAGGAAAGTAAACTTTTTATTCCTGTGTAACACGACATGATTGAAATAAATACGCATTTTCAAGATCAGCTAAATTAAAATATCTGCTCTTCCATCTTTGTGTGAAATACACAATTGTTTTCTCATTGCTTTCCTTGTGCGTAAAGATCATTTTATTTTCTTAGAAAGCTTTACAAAGATTAAATCAAATAAGTGTATGAATAAAAATATAGCTTAATTACTGTAATATTGTCAAATATTGTTATATTTCAAATAATGTAGAAAACAAACTGAGATTCTTCTTAACTTCACTCACAAACTGTCTGTAATGTCTTGTTTCCCTAACTTGTGAGTTTACAACAAGGTGTGTTCACCCAGATTCACTTTTGGAAGTCCAAACTTTCATTCCAAGAGCTACAAAAGTTGAAGGTAGCTGAGAATTTCCAGTTCTGTCCATCCAACTTCTGGAGAAATTTGTCCTCTATGGCTGAAAATCGCTAGCTCCCTTTGACTTCAGGTTAAAATTACATATTCTCCTTGCCTGCCCTTGGGACACCTCTGATTATTCATCTATTGGTCAATATTGGTCTCTGTTGTGTCTGTTTGACGGAAGTGATTCTCTGTACCTGATCTTGCTCTTTCTCTTGAATAGAAGAAACTTCTCAATCTTGTTCTAAGACTCTTTCCTAAGAACAAAATTATGACCTGGTTTTAGAAAAACATACTTTTATTGGAGCATAACCACCTAGTCTCTAGAGATAAAAATGAATTATGTGTAAGGAATGAGATGTTACCAGGAACAATAATGGAAAACTTAGTGAAAAAAATTTGCAGGTGAGTCAAGAGGCTGTAAAGCAAGGCTTCTGTGCATGAGCATGGAAGATTCCAGAATCAAGAAAAATTTAGGGGCCTGAGCAATAGCACAGAGGTAGGTTATTTGCCTTGCATGTATTCGATTCCAAGCATCCCATATGGTCCACCATGCATGCCAAGGGCGATTTCTGAGCATAGAGCCAAGAGTAACCCTTGAGCACTGCTGGGTGTGACTTCTCCCCACAAAAAAAGAAAGAAAACTCCACAAAATATTCCAGTTAGAAGGGAAATTACACTTGGAGGAGAGAGGTTACCATCAAACTGCACCCAGCATGGCCATCTGTGATTGACAAAATGGCAAATAACGTGGTATACCACTGTTAGAACGGCAAGTTTAATAGTTTTTATCTTCTTGAAAAGAATTTGGCCTCCACTGTACAGCACAAATAGAAGACAAGATGAAATATATATTAATCAAGATTTCTATATTAACAACTACTCAATCCCAGTCAAAACAATTTTTCTATGGCATTACTTAAGTATCCTTAAGATTTCTTATCTTCAGATAATAAATAAAAGCTGTTTTGATCTTTGAAAGTTATCCAACTATTACTTTTTTATTTCAAACTTTTACATTATAACAAAGAGTTATAAGGCGTTTATAAATTCTGGCTTACATCTTAAAGGGCATAAAATGCTGAGCTGCTATTCTGTGCAATTACAAAAGGCAAATTTTATAATTTACCATAAAAATACTTTCCACATTTGCCAGGTGCGTGGTAAACATGAGCTTGAAATTTTCCTGGCTGCGTCTTCATGACTTTTGGCTGATTAAGTATTTTATTATTTCTATAGGTAATAGAGCTGTGGTTATGGTTATGTTTATAGGTAGTGTTGGGTTTGATAATCCAGGTTATCTTCCACTTGATCTTGTGATCTTCCCTGGAATTTCTAGGTTTACCTCCCATAAAAGTTTTGAATGAAGGTTTTTGTTTCCACTTTGTTACCAGAACATGCTTTCTTCCTTCTCACCCAACACAAGAGCTTTGAAATTATTAAGTTAATTATCAGAATCAACTGCATAATTCAAATGCTGTGACAGATTATTCTTATATCAACTGGACTGTGTATTAGAAATCACTGGTGGCAGAACAGGGAGGAATTATCTTGGAGTCACCACTACTGCATCTAGCCACAGTTAAAAGATCAGAAGTTCTGGGTTACCTTCCCTCTTCCCTTATGGTTGGCAAAATTATCAAATGCATCAATGTCAGTTGTGAGGCCTACAGGTATTCAATGGTAGCACTCCACTGTAGAGTTACAGCGTCAGTTGTAGTCTTCAGCCCTTAGGATGGGCTCGGATGGTGGAGATAGAGACCTTTGTCCTTAGGCCCCGGCCACCTGGCTCCATCCTCCATTAATCGGCAGGTCATCGTCTTCAGGTGGTTGCAGAGGGAATCAGACTCACTCAGACAGGCTTCATGAGAGATAACATCTTTATTGGCCCTGGTCCACGTGTGTGGCCTATATCATAACCAATTATGCTGTATATCTATTCAGCCCTGCATCGTACTTGTCTCTCAGCCATCTCTACTTCTGATACCTCTCCATGCTGGCAAAAGACCTTAATCCCGTGGGTCAAAAGCCTTATCTAACCTTTCCAAGACCCTTCCCAGAATGGGCGGGGTCTTGCAGGTAAAGATACACCTAATATCCACCCAAGACCCCTCCCAGAGATGGGGCAGGTTCTTGCAGGTAGTTACACAAATCCAGGGTGGAGTCACACTCCACCTTGGGCTTTTCCACCTAAACCTGACCTCAATTTTTCCCCTTGTTACCAATCATAATCATGGAAAACAATAAAAGAAATTCCTTAAGGTTGTTGAGGCTCCAATCCTTGGTTGCTAAAATATGGGAGAGCAGGTGACTTAGTTTGCTAGTGCTAGTGAAACAAATTATTGCAAACTAGATAGCTTAGAAAAACACATCAAGACTGACCTCCTACCCCAACGAACCAATACCCAGCACCCAAGCGAAGGGACAACCAGTCAAACCCACACCTCATCCCCTGCAAGAAAAGGCAACCAACTCCCCTGCTGATTCATGCTGCGAGGTCTTCCTTACCAACCCTTCCTAATGTGGACTGTAACTTGAAACCAGACTTAGCTCTAAAAGTATCCCCCATGCAAGAACTCTTCCCAAGACCTCCCTGTGCAAATCTTTTGCCAATCTCAAGAAGGTCAGGTTGTGTGATGAAAAGGCACCCAGGAACCCACACACCACAAGAAAATCTCAAAAGACAATGGGGGAACCTATACTTCCATCATAAGTATAAGACCTGTATTACATTACCTCTTTATCTGCTTTTCCCCAAATGTAAGGTAGTTTCTTGCGGAGGCCGGGCGGTGATGCTGGAGGTAAGGTGCCTGCCTTGCCTGCGCTAACCTAGGACAGACCGTGGTTCGATCCCCGGTTCCCCATATAGTCCCCCGTGCCTGCCAGGAGCGACTTCTGAGCAAATAGCCAAGAGTAACCCCTGAGTGTCACCGGGTGTGGCCCAAAATCCAAAAAAAAAAAAAAAAAAAGGTAGTTTCTTGCATCACTTTGTTTCTTTAATTAATTTATTTTTTTAATCTTTGTTCTTTATATATATATATGTGAGCACATATATTTTTATTTCTATTTTTATCTTTTTTGGGTGTATGTCTTGTTTATTTTTTTCGTCTCTTTACAACCTCAAATGCACCGGCAATATAATGTAGCACCATTTCTCCCTGCAAAGGCACACTAAAAAAAGGGGAAATCTTATGTATAAAAATGAGCTCTTATCTACTAGGGATAAGAACTCATACTTGTTTTCAATACAGGGGCATCTCCCACCTTGAAAATATTTCACGTGGACCCAACTTAGACCCCAGGTGATTAGACACCAACCGTCCAGCCTTGAACCCTGGATCCCAGATATAGAAATGACACAGTTATTCACAACCGCCACAGGAAATAAATCCCATCCGGGACATCCTTAATACTGCTCAGACACCAACAAGTGCCAGCCCTAATATGATATCCTGTCAACGAGGAAAATGGGAACAAATTGATCGAAGAACAAGTTATCCTATCTCACCAGCTAACGATGAGACAAAATCAGAAGACTTGTCACCCTTTGGTCTATCCAAATGCCAAGATCGCGATTTACAGATGACTGGCTGACAGAACCATGACCGGACTGTATGTATCCTGGGACCAATAAAAAGCCCTATCTAGGGTTTGAGCTACAACCTGTACAACCACCATGATCTCTAGTTCCAGAGGTCTGTCTGAGACATTTGCAACAGAGTGGGTCTTCTGGAAACATAATGAAAGACGCTATCCCAGGACCCATCCTAGGATCAGCGCAAAGACCAGGACCACCAACCACAAAAGACGGATTAAAACAACACTGAGGGGACAGAACTTCTAGAACCACAAAGAAAGATCTCATCATAAGTTTCACTCTTTGACCTGTGCGGATACTGAGATCTCTAGATACAGAGGTCTGATTTTATCACCCAGGATGGAGCAGAAGTCTTCCATACAACACAAAAGCACCAACGGAGAGTAAATGAACCTGAAAGGAGTCTGTAGTTAATCCCATGACAATATACCTCAAGGGTGGGGAATCCCTGTATCTCTTAGGCCAAGCGAATTCCTTTTTGAATGACCACAATGTTTACTGTGCATGTGCAGGAGGGAAGAAAAAAAGAAAAAAAAAGGCAAAAAGCACAAAACAATTTTTTATTTATTTACCTAGTTTTTGTCGATTTATTTGTTTTAGTTTTGGCTATTGAAGTTGTTGTCTCCATTTACATATATTTATTTATTTTCTTCTTTTCTTTTCTTCCTTTATGTGCTCTGCCACATTTTTTATCTCAATACCATGACTTTTATGTGGTGCTTATCTTTTTTTTATTTTTTTTTTTTGGATTGTTCACTGGATATTTTACTTGACACTTCTTTTTGTACTGTTGTGGTGTTTCACCTTTTGTACCCTTCGTCTCTCAAACCTAGGATGAGAGACTCTAGAAGGATGCACACATTTTCGGAGTATTTGATTTTTTTCCCCCCAGTTTCTCTTCTTCAAGCAAAATCACATAACTTGAACTATCTAGTCCTGCCTCCCAATTAGAGGGGGAAATAAAGGAGGTACCACGATCAAACAGGTGTAAAACCACTCAGTAGTAAGCTAGGCACAGAGGAGACCACTTATTCTATCATCCCCGGGGGTGAGGGAAGAGGATATGGGAGGTAGGATGGGAATGGAGGTGGAGGGAGGACGATTCGGTGATGGGAATTCCCCTGATTTTATGTTAATATATACCTACAATATTTTTGTCAATGGTATGTAAGACACTATGATTAAAATAAAACTTATATTAATGAAAAGAAAACCACAATTGTATTGTCTCATTTATGGCACCAAGGAGTATCAATCCATGTGGTGCATTTTCCCTATGGTGGTATTAAGAGAAGGATTATTGTAGGCCTCACTCTTTGTACATGTCATGTAGCTTTGGTTACAGGTGCAATTTCTTTTATCCCCCCCATGGTTCTTCCCTATATATTTTCAGATTCTCCCCTAATAATAAGGATATGAATCAATTTAGATTGACATACTCATTGATTGCATCCGTTTAATTTCATAATCTCTGAAAAAGCCTACTTCTTAGAAGTGAACATTTGAGGTGTTGAAAGCTAGAATTTCATTGAATCTTTTGGGAGTGGGATAAAATTCAACCCAGGCAGATGATTTGGTTCTGATAATTAGATGGATTAAACTATTTTAATTTTGCAATAAGTGCAATAAAATCTTCAAACTCTGCAGCAATGTAGTTAAGAGCCAAATGTGATCTAGACAGAACTAGAAAGAACTACCTGGAAAACACAACTTTGTTAATTCCTGGTCAGGTGGCCTCTTAGTCTCATATTTCTTTTGTTTTTTGGGGGGGGCCACATCTGGTGACACTAAGGGGTTACTCCTGGCTATGTGCTCAGAAATCGCTCCTGGTTGGGAGGACCACATGGGGCACTGGGCGATAGCACCGTGATCCATCCTAGGTTAGCATGTGTAAGACAAATGCCCTACCACTTGAACCACTGCTCCAGCCCTTAGTCTCACATCCAATGGGAGGTCACATCCAATGGTGTTCAGGACCCATTCTTTGTAGTGCTCAAGGGACTAAGGATTGAACCCAGGTTACTGTGTGCAAGACGAATAATCTACCCACTATACTATCTATCTGATCCTCAGTCTCAGCTTTCTAACTTGGAAAATCAGCTCTACATGTTCATAGTACTGTTCTGAAGATAAAGTATGAATGTATTAATAAAATGCAGGTGTTAATGTCTGGTCCCACGTTCTAAGTTTTGTAACATTTCTCTCTCCACTTTCTATTCTTGTTTTTGATGCCATTATTTTTTATCAACAGCAGTCACACACATGCCTGATTGTAGTGTTAACTGAAGATTCAGATTGTGAATCTAGGCTTTGGGGCTCACCAGGAACCACACACACCTCATGCATCTTCTGACTGTCGTATAATCAGGAATCACAGATGATGCTCATATGCCAGCTCATTCTATGTTTAAATTCTTCACATCATTCTTAGTTGTGACCACCAGATATTGCATCTCTAGGTTGCAGTGCTCATGCATAGCTAGCTATGTATAACCAAAAGTAACATTCAGAGTTTGAGATTACAGAAAGAAGTATTTCTAGGATCATATGTATAATATTTCGTTCACTGGGATTTGAGCTTTTGACGTTTTACTTTCCACAAAGACGTTTTATTGATTCTTTAAATTTTATTTATTAAAGAACCATGGTTTGCAAAGTTGTTGATAATTGAGTTTAGAATATAATATTTCAAAACCAATTCTATCACCAATATGAACTGCACCACCAGTGTTCCTATATTCTGGTTATCATCCAAATGTCAGGCCCCATCTCCTTTTACCACCTGCCAGGTACATTATGTGGTCATGCAGACTTTCAAAAGCCTAAAATATTCTGTTCTAATACCTGTAAGTAACTTTCATAAACTGTCAGGATTCCTTCCTGCTTGTGGAAAGGGTAATTTCTAGGAGCACAACTGATGATATTTTATACCTAACCTCTAAATAAGTCCTCAAGGCCTATCTCAGCACCACTCAGAAGCTCTGCACACAATGACAAGCAAACTGGATAGATTTGAAGCCAGCAAATCTTGAAATTGTGTCTAAGTGTGTATTTTCCAAAAGACATAGGTGTATTTCTTTTTCTTAAAAAAAAAAGTCACTGAGTCCAGGGATTATGAGGGTTGCGAAAGCAATTTACAGACCTAATAAAACAAATTTGAGAAATTGCTAATGTAATCAGATTTTGAACAAGCTTTGGAAATAGTCTCCATTTCATAGAACCACGGGAATTTTTCTAAACTATTCATTGCTTTCAAAAAAAAAACCCTTATAAAAGTGAGAAAACCAAATTCAGCATCAATCCATCTTATCAGAACAAAGAAATTTGTTTTCAGAGAAATATTCAATACCAAATAATCTTGTTTAAAAATTATCATTCAGAAAAGTCTTTAAAGGGGAGACTTATGGGAGGAATATTAGTAGGATGAAGTATGGAGAGTTCATTTCTTTCTCTATAGCTAATCAGAAAATAAAAACTTTAAACTTTTTCTGTAAAAATTTAAAATTATGGGACAGAGAGATAGTACGGGGATTAAAGTACCTGCATGTGATCAATCCCAGTCTGGTTTTTTGACACTGCACATGATCTTTTGAGCATTGTCAGGAAAAATCTCAGAGGACAGACAGGGCCAGGAGATATCTCTAAGCACAACAAGGTGTTGCCCAAATTTCTTCTCTCCAGAACTGTGAATTGTTATACCTCTACCTTCCCTAATAATATTGAATATCTTCTAAGAAAATGTCTGTGTGACTGCTTAACCCATAACAGAGACAGGAATGTAGAGAAATTCCCAAGGTCATTCTTAGCACATAGTAGGCACTTACTGTGAATGTCTTACTATTTTCATGTAAGGTGATCTATGTTTATATATTTCCTTAGACTGAGCTTACACTGTTTCCTTAGTAGAAACCTAACTTTACACTGGTTGGACACAACAAAAATAGTCATGCTTCTTTCAATCAAAAAAAATCACAATTAAATTATAAATTACAGATCCCACACTCTTGATAAGCAATCTTAATATTTTCAACTATTCTACCACTTTTAGGGTCTAAATGAATTTTTAGTTAATTTTTTTCGGGATTTGTTTTCTTTGTTATTAAGCATGAGCATATTTTGCTTAGGTTATATTTCCTTCGTATAGAGGAATTTGTTTTTGTTTTGTTTTGTTTTGTTTTTTTGTTTTTTTTTTAAGGTTTTTGGGTCACACCGGCAGTGCTCAGGGGTTACTCCTGGCTTCATGCTCAGAAATTGCTCCTGGCAGGCACGGGTGACCATATGGGGCACCGGGATTCTAACCGATCGATGACCTTTTTGCATGAAAGGCAAACACCTTACCTCCATGCTATCTCCCGGGCCCCAGGAATTTGTTTTAATAAATAAACTTTTCTGTGTCTTTCTATGAGTCAACAAATAATCATCGAATGCTATGATATGAAATACAGAAATTTAACTAGTACCAGTAATATTTAGAAACATACTTGCATGCTAGTTTAATTAAGAAGATATTATTCTCTATGCTTGCTCACTTAAGTTACTTTAATAAGTCTTTTTTGGAAAAAAAAAATCTGGAACTATGTAAAGACTTCAAATTGCTAGGAAAATTAGGCAATGATCCAGGCTGGAAAAGGCACCAGACTGGGCATTAGGAGAGTTGAGTTCTCTGCCCAGTTGCTAATTAGGCATGGAACACTAGGAAGGCAGCTTTCCCTTGCTGGATCCCAGTTTCCTCATCCATAAAATGAGAGTCTGATGAGATAATCTCTGAGGCTCCTTTCGACTCTAAAATTCTATGATCTGATGAACCATCTCTTTTCAATTGATTAAAATGAGTGCTAAGAGATTTCCTAAAGTAAACAGGCCAGGCATGATTCCAATTTGTTTTGTTTTTCCATTTTTCCTTTTATTCAATTTTCCGTCTCAGAGCATTGGGTCGGGATGCAAAGTAAATATTTCTTTTGTATGCACGTGTGTGTGCAATGTCAATACATCTTTTGTATATGGGTGTGTGCAAAGTAAATATTTCTGAGTTGTCATTTGGAAATGTCATCTGAAATCCTCCTTGATCTAGATTACCCAGCATAATGCCTTTTTTTTTTTTTTTTGATTTTTTGGGCCACACCCGGTGACGCTCAGGGGTTACTCCTGGCTATTCGCTCAGAAGTCGCTCCTGGCAGGTACGGGGGACCATATGGGGAACCGGGGGATCGAACCGCAGTCCATCCTAGGTTAGCGCAGGCACCTTCCCTCCAGCGCCACCGCCCGGCCCCAGCATAATGCCATTTTAAAGTCATTTAGACAGAATATTTTCAATGAAATAGGTTTTTGCCGGAGTTGAATTATTTTATCCTTGTAGAAATTCAAACCTTCCAGCCTAATATCTTGTTCGATGCTACATGAATGGATTAAAAAAAGATAAGGCTAATTGAAAAATAAACTCTAGTGTTCACACTACCTACTAAAGGATGGGTCAGCCTAAATCTGTTTAATGTTCCTGATAAACTAGCCCCTTAGTGGATGTTCACAGTCTCTTAGCATCAAATGACCTCATTTGTTGGCTCAGTGGTTAAAAGAAGCATTCTATTTCCTAGGGTTGTGCTTCAATATGCCCTAATCCATAGGGATTACAACTGTGGCAGAATGTTTCAACCCAGTGTAGCTTTCTGGCACAAGTAATTTTCATCAGAGCACAATTTATGACTGACAAAGATATTAAAAAAAACTTGAGGCTGTGACAACAGCCAAAATCCAACTCGCAGTGACTTCGTATCTTTCTGTTTAATGAAAATTTACATTTTCAAAGTATGTTAACACCCATAATCCCTGCAATTCGTACTTTGATGGAATCGAAAAGGAAATTTGCATTTTTGATTTTACATACAGCTGGTGACCAATGTGTTTATCCTGATGGGGAGAGAGGGCAGGTGGAGAATAAAAATAGTAGTTAAGATAAAAGAATGATCTCAGTATGGAATTTTTAAATAAGTGAGAAAGTGGCTGGCAGCATTGAAAATCTTTATACTCCACAGGAAGCAGGTGGAAAGATTGAAGGTGCTATAGCTTACCTTCTCTGGAAAATCAGAAATTATTGAAGTTCCCCATTAGGGCTGGCTATCACTTCTCAGGTTTAAAGGTCAACACTATTATGTGACTATCATGTGCCTGGCAATATAAGTTAAGAATAAACAAAATAAAAATGAGAAAACGTTCACTCAAAAATTATGAAGAATTTCCAGATGAGAAAACTATCTTAAACCAAGACAGAAATCTGTTTAACTACATAGATCACACACTCATAAAACTGATGCTGGTGTCAAATATGGCCATGTCCATTTTAGTTTCTATCTTTTCAAGAATTTACACAACCATCCTATTAGTTCGTATCATTTAAGGGTATTGCATTCAAGTCAATTGACTTTCTAGAGCTGTGATTTTTTTTCCCAACCAGTGTTTTTCATGATCCAAGCCATCCTTAAACTTCCCCATCAGATTCAGAGATCAGTAAAACATTTACTAGAATGCCTGAACATTTAGTCTTAAACATCAAGAATATATTGACTTCACTCAAGTACATTATAAAAAAATCCCTATTTATCCTACCTGTACTTTGCTCCACTTTAGTCAAGTAATCATTAAATTAATAAGTGAGTTAATGTGGCATTCATTACAATCAGATCATTTATATTTTTAAAAGTATTGCAGCTTGCTTTGTTTCTCTAGGGGCTTTAATGATGGTGATGTTAACTTACCCTGGTAGCTTATAATTCCCTAAAAATTCGAGCCTAGTATATGAAAGCAGAGAAATATCTACCCATATTTTATTCAAAACTATTCAATATTAATTGAGCTAACCACAAGCAATACAGATATGCATACATACACGTGAAATTCTTCTCTCTGAGACTGTACCATATAATAAAAATGAGATAAAAAAAAAACTAGTGAAAAATGGGACCAGAGAAATAGCACAGCCATGGGGCATTTGCCTTGCATGTGGCCAATCCAGGATGGACTTTGGTTTTATTCCTGGCATCCCATATGGTCTCCCAAGAATTCCAAGAGTGGTTTCTAGCACAGAGCCAGGAGTAACCCCTGAGCATTGCCAGGTGTGGCTCAAAAACCAATCAGTCAATACAACTGCTTTAAAAAAAAAAAACTTTTAAAAAAGATAGCAGTGTAAGTGTAGGAATGGGCAGAGCAGGGAAATAGAAATAAATCAGAAAATGAAGGACATGGAAAGAATTCCCCAACCACCCCCCAAAGGTGAATAAAAGACAATTAAATGAAAAGCTGTGTTTTTCAGTTTTAATCAAAATTAATTAATTATGATGCGTTAAAATATGGAAAAATAACATGTCTATGTGGAAAAAGAATGAAGCCAAGGATTGTTGTTAAAGGACCTTCAGTGTAAAGTTGAGTATAATAGGTTCCCTAAAGCTTTCCTATCTGACAACAATATTGTACCCTGTTTTCTGAGTTACACATATAAGCACATATACGTTCCATTTCCTGATTAGAGGCCATCCAAAATCTATTTTTTAAACTTTTACTTATTGATTGATTGAATGGATTCTGGGCCACACTCAACAGAGCTCAGGGGTTACTTCTGGCTCTGCACTTAGAAATAGCCCACTGGCAGGCTGGGGGACCATATGGGATGCCAGGAATTGAAATGGTTCCCTCCCGGGTTGGCCGCACGCAAGACAAATGTCCTACCACTGTGCTATCTCTGTGTTCACACAGATCATCCTAATTCTGATGAATTTCAGAATGTCACGACAGAAGATCTCTCATTACTGATTCCTACATAACCTCCTGCCTCATTACTTCTCCCTCTCTGCATTTTTTACATACACCTGCCAGTTTTTTACATACACCTGCCCTACACTAACAGTTTTACAAAAGCTTTACTCGTTGACTTCCTTAATCCAAAATTCTCACTCTATATTCTTAGTATGGTATATTCTGATTTATTTTCTAAGAATTGATTCAAAAGTGTCTTCAATAGAGGTAGGTTGGGAGGCAGGGGAGAAATTGGAGTTGAAAATTGGTGATGGAAAGTGAACGCTGGTGAAGGGATTGATGTTGGAATATTGTACGCCTGAAACTTAATAATGAATAGCTGTGTAATTGATGGCAGTTCATCAAAACACACATACGCAGTCATATTTAGCTGGGGAGTTCCTTTTCCTTATACGTTTAAATAAACTTTTCTATTTTGAAAAATAATTATTAATTAATTCAGTTTTCATATTCTTCAGAAAAATATCTTTTAATCACAGTTGAAATAGATATTTCTTTTTTGTTCCTATAATCCCTTTTTCATATTTATCTTCCAAAATTGCATCCTAACTATCATTTTTATATTACACTTGCTGTGGCATTTTTCTTTTAAAATTCTGTTGTATTTATTCCAGAAGTTTAATAACTTCTGCTGTTAAGATAGCCTGTTTCCATGTGTGTACATGCTTGTCCATACGTATGTGTGTGTGTGTGTTTTGCAGATGATAAGTTGAAGTTTAAGACTGACAGGAAAATAATGGTGGGATAGGTAAAAATAAATGTTGAAAGTCAAAAGCAACCATAGAATTCAATGTTCTTTCTTAGTTGTTGCTACAATTTGCCTAGTATACTTCATAATTAAAAAATATTCCTGGGACCAGAGAGATAGCATGGAGATAAGGCATTTGCCTTGCGTGCAGAAGGTCGGTGGTTCGAATCCCAGTATCCCATATGGTCCCCTAAGCCTGCCAGAAGCGATTTCTGAGCGTAGAGCCAGTAGTAACCCCTGAGCACTGCTGGGTGTGACCCCAAATAAAAAATAGTTCCCACAGGTATTCATGAAAACGTAAAAGCATGGTGATGCTGGTTTCTTGGGGTGTTTTTTTTTAATTTTGCACTGCCTTGCATTCCACATCACATGATTTGAAAATAATTACTATCCTCTCATGAAATTCGAATTAGCCTTTCTCATGGACAAACTGGATCAAGTCAGGAGGTTTTATTAAGATAAAAGTGACAATGTATTGGTAGCCGAAATAAGTTTTTCTTTTTGTTCCTAACCAAACTGTCACCCAAAAATAAAACTATCTTACTGAGAGAGTAAGGAAGACTCACTAAACATAGCTTAGAATCTGTTGCTGTTTGTTTGTTTGTTTTAATTTTTATTGTGGCCAAAGTGAATTACAAATCTTTCACAGATATACTTAAGGTACCTAGTGATAATAAATGAGGGGCAATCCCATCACCAGTGTTGTCCTCCCTCCACCCCTGTTCCCAGCATGCATCCCATATCTCCCTCCATTACCCCCCAGAATGCTAGTATAAGTGGTCCCCACTTGTACAGCTTGTTGTAGATTGTTTATTTTTTTTAAGTATAGTTCAAACTAATTTGAGTCCAAGCAATGACTCCAGTGCCTTGTAAATTGTGATCCACATTGCAACTCTTAGCAGGCTCAGTGCAGCACAGTTAGAAGTCAATTAAGGGAGGCCCAGGATGAAGACATCATGGAGACTGAATTATCTCATGCCAGCAGGAAAAGAGTAGTTTTTCAGAGGAGGTTTGTGGACCTTGGAGCAAAAGTCAGGTCAAAGAGGAAAGGAAATTCAAGTCGTTGGATTGTGTTACTTGCTACAAGACAAAGAAATAAAGATTCCAACAGAACTATATATTTATAATCTACATTATTTCTCAACTAATATATTTAGTTTTCATACAATTTGAGCATTTTAGATGCGTGATGGTGCCAATTGCTATACTTTAGGCTCATTGGAAACAGCTGAAAATACTGAAACAACATCCCACAGTTTCCACCATATGTTTTATATTTCACCCTGTTTATAAGATAAAATAGGTGAATAAAAGTAAAAGTCTAATTATAAGAATTGTCAGCAGTGGAGTTCCCAGCCAATTTCTCAGCTTGGAGTCCTGTAGCATGTTTCAGTGACATAACTGTTGGTTTCTGATTGTACAATAAAATAACTCCAACAATAAAACCATTAACATGCAGGTGTTCTACAATTTTCCTAGGGAGTTTTGCAGGAGCTGGCATGTATTTGATGAATGTACTCCCAAACCCCAGTCTCCTATGTAGAGACATGTTGCTTCCCATGGAAAAGTTTTTTGCACACCTGCAATAATCAAGCAAAAGCATAATGGGAGGCAAGGGAGTTGAGGGACACACACTCTTCCCTATTTAGATGAATGCTGAAGTATTAATGAGGTCTCAAATGCAGAAAGGCAGTATTGTCATCTGTTGACATGGCCCTGTCACATTTTAAGAACAATCACTTTGGTGGTCTGTGTGCGACTCTTCAAAGCATACACATGAATCACATTCTGGTTTTATAGGAAAGTTGAAAGACATTCTCTGAGTTTAGACAGTCTTGTTTCGGTAGAGGCCTGCCCCTTTGACCACTTTTAGCAGGAAGTAGTCGGATGGTTTCTTTGCCCCCATTCCCCTGGCACAATTGGAGCCCTTGCTAAAGGGGAGAGTTGGGGGAATACACAGGACAAAATTAGGAATACAGCCATAGAAAAATAATTACTGGTATAGAATGTCATAAGGGTGGACGTAGGTGGTACCTAATGACATGAATGACCTAAATTCTGCCCAGTAATCTAGATGGTCAGACACCAGTAGGAAAAAAAAAATCAACATCCTACCACTATGTTACCAGTGTAACTACTTTAAAGTCAATAAACACTTCTAATAAAAAATACACTGCCTCATACATCTTTGTTAAAATCTGAGGCCAGAGTGGTGGTGCAAGTGGTAAGGCGTCTGCCTTGCCCGCACTAGCCTAGGATAGACCAGGGTTTGATCCCAGCACCTCATATGGTCCCCTAGATGTGGTTCCCAAATAGACATTTCAGTAAATAGAGCCATGGACATGAAATTTAGCCCTAGAGACGACCTTCCCCCTTGCATCAAGTGTAGGCATCTCCTCACAGAGTAAGATGTTGGCGCAGGAGGTAAGGTGCCTGCTACCTTGCCTGCGCTAGCCAGGACGGACCACGGTTCGATCCCCCGGTTCCCATATGGTCCCCTGTGCCTTCCAGGAACGACTTCTGAGCACATAGCCAGGAGAATCCCCTGAGCGTCACTGGGTGTGGGCCAAAAACCAAAAAAAAAAAAAAAAAAAAAGATGTCTTTTGGAAGGGGTATGTTTTCATATTTTTTAGCAATGCCAGGAAAGGGGAGTTAGAAAGTTGATTTCAAAAAAAGTCTCCAAAGTCCCCAAAGATGAGGCAGGAGACCATGGGTTCAATTCCCAGAACCACTTCCTATATAGTGTGTGATCTCGATGATCACTGCAACAAAGCATGTGAAAGCCACAGTCAGGTGTATGATTAGTTCCCTAGTCACTAACGCAGTAAACAGAACAATAACATTCGAAAGTGTGGGAAATTTAAAGGGAAAAGAAAAATTCTCTTCTGACTACATATTACCTCAGCTTCAAGAATTTTTCCTTGGGGGTGATTTTCATTGTATTCTGAGTGATTAAGAAGATTCCCTGTCAGAATCTACAATGACAAACATGTTTGTACCCATAATGCTTAAATAAAAATATTGAAATATAAATAAATAAATACATACATAAGGATCTGCAGATGTAATGTACCTTCCTTGTGGCTTCCTAATTCACCTCACTGTGAAGACTCTCGCCAGTCCAAAAATCTCACTCAGGAAATTCTTTTGCAGGTGTCCAGTCAGTTCATGAAAAGCTGAAATTATTTCAAATTATTTTATCTACGGCAATGCTGAATGAAAAGTTCCAAAGTTTGAGTCTAAGTTAAAATGCATACAAATTGCAAAGGGTCCAAGCCAGGAAAACTTAATAGCAATGAAAGTTCAAAGGAAAGATTAGGTTGTCAATGGAAAAATGAAAGCAGGAGTTGGAATCCAGTAAGAAAATAAAGCAGGACAGATTCAGACCAGACAGGAAGTAACATAAATTCAGCCAACTGCTTTCATTGCAACTGCTCTGGTTATTAGGTTCAGTGATGGGCAGACTCACAGAGCTAAAGGCTTCCAATTTGGGTCATTTTCTACTTCCGGAAGATTGTAGCCTTTTTCTTTATTTTAAAACGTGTTACCTTTTTATGTAGTGGCATGTTTTTATTACTTATAGAATATCTAACTTTGAAAACCACGCATTTCATCCTTGGGAGTAAAGGAGAACTGGGGACAGCAGATCTATAAACTGCTTTAACTAGCTTCAAGTTTTGAAAGTGATAGTCTCACTTTCAGACACTGTGTTTTCAAGCAGAGGATTAAGAGCTCTAGGCACTCTAAATACAAAAAAAAAATTTATCCAACATCAATCTGTATCCAACTCTCTTTTAGGTGTTCAGAAATCATAAAGGTTGCAAAACACTTACCGTATCCTCAAGAATTTCAGTCTCAATAGAAAATGAATAAAAGACTGATAGAAATAGATAGAAGCTTTATGATCTCACATAAATATCTGAGGCCTCAACTGGGACAGATGCAAAGTCTAAGGCAACTAGACTTCTTTCCACAAGATAAGAGTGGACAAGATCCAAGAAAACAAGTGCATAGCCTTATAGCCACAATTTGTTCATCATTCTTCATCACAGAAACCAGTCACAACTCCACAAAAAGCAATTTCACCCCTTCATGGGATATGCTGCAAAGAATTTATCACTATTTGAAGTCACTACAATCATCCACTAACCAAAGTACCTGCATTTCTCAAACATTAAAATTTTTTCCTGTCAAAGAGTCCCATTTAATTTCTAACTACACTCAAAAATCACTATCTCAGAAGTTGTATCTGGTTCAGATGTGAAGAGTTAACGCATATGATTTAACTTAATTCAGGAATTTATGAACTAGACAAGCAAATTTACCTGCCCTCAACCCACCCAATACACTTAAAATATAAAAGTGAAGTGACAACAAAATCGCCACAATATATATTTTCACTCAAAGAAAGAAGCAATATAAAATACTTGAAAGTCACTAGTCTATAAAATTTCAAAAGTCCATATGTAGTATCATGAAGAATAGCCACATTTCACAGGTATATGACCTTTTTAATCCTCTACCTGCTCAAATAAATTTGAGGTCCAAAAATCATCATTTTACTTTGTGATGTATTGGTTCCTTTTAAGGCAAGCTTAAACAAATAGCTCTAAAACTGTGCGGGCTTCTAAAAGCTATTGTCATTTAGACAATGAATAATCATGATTTTTTAAAAGCAGTCATCCAGGGGCCCGGGAGATAGCATGGAGGTAAGGCATTTGCCTTTCATGCAAAAGGTCATCGGTTCGAATCCTGGTGCCCCATATGGTCCCCTGTGCCTGCCAGGAGCGATTTCTGAGCATGGAGCCAGGAGTAACCCCTGAGCACTGCCGGGTGTGACCCAAAAAAAAAAAAAAAAAAAAAGCAGTCATCTGAATTTGGGGGAAACAAATCAGGCTTCAATAGTTAATACAATGAAGATATTTAGAAAGTTTCTTGTCTAGTTCTATATGGTAACGCCATAAATTTTTCTATGGTCATTACAAGATATTTAAATTCATTTCTTGATTATAGTTTCAAGTATTGCAATCTGAAGATGAGAAACAAGTTCATTTTTTAATATAGAAGGTGCTAGGCTCTCTGAATTTCCCATGTATTCTACATAAATTTTATAACTGAAAATTTTCTTAACCAGATCTATAAGTTTGTTTGGTATGCTTTATTTTAAAAAGGGCGTTATATCTAAGTTCTTATCTAATAGAGATGAGAACTCATAAATTTTATAGTGAGGGGTGCTTTTCACCTTGAACATTTGTCATGGGGACTTGACTTAAGTCTCAACTGATCGGACATAAACCACCAAACCCCAAACCCTGGATCCAACCTTAGAATTGGCACAGTTTCCTGCACCAGCACCAGGAATCAAACTTCCCTCAAAGAGGCCCTTATAATGCTCTGGCAAAAACTTGCTCCAGGGTAGGTTCATATGATACCCTAACAATGAAGAAACAGCAATAGCTTAATCAAA
>PVKC010000019.1:26296-101836 GCA_004027635.1 Crocidura indochinensis
ATAGGGGCTCCTGCCTTTTTGGGTTTGTTTTTTTTTTTTTTGGTTTTTGGGTCACACCCGGCAGTGCTCAGGGGTTACTCCTGGCTTCATGCTCAGAAATTGCTCCTGGCAGGCACAGGGGACCATATGGGGCACCAGGATTCGAACCGATGACCTTTTGCATGAAGGGCAAATGCCTTACCTCCATGCTATCTCCCGGGCCCTCCTGCCTTTTTCATAAAACTTTAAACATGAATCATTTTGTTCTGACTCATATTTCTATGTCTTCCTACAAATTGAGAAAAGAAAATAAAGTGATGGGTCCCTCCCAAAGGCCAAGTGGTCTCTAGAGCACAATTATTTTCAGTGGAAAATTTTTTCCAGTGGAAAAAAATTGTCAAATCTAAATAACCAAGCCAAAATCAATGACAATAGAATCAAGAGACCCAAACTATAACAAGCTGAACACAAAATGGAACTGTTACATTATCAGTCCAGGGGTCTAAGGGTGAAGGTATGGGATGTATACTATGGTGAAGGGAGGTCAACATGGCCCTAATTCACTGTCACTATATGTCTGAAATACAACAGTGAAAGATTTGTAATTCACAATAGTCTCCATAATTTATTTTTGTTGAAGTCAGTGGTAGTACAGTGGTAGGGCATTTGCCTTACATACATCTGACCCAGGATGTATGTGGGTTCAATCCCTGGCATCCCATTAGATCCTCTGAGTTATGAGCAATTTCTGAGTGCAGAGCCAGGAGTAACCCCTAAGCATCGCTAGTGTGATCCAAAAAATTTTTTTGAAAACGAAAATTAAAAAAAAATTAACAAAAGATATTTTAGTCATCATGTATACAACGTGATTCATGATTGAGTTTTAGTAATATACTTTTCCAACACCAATCCACTTTTCAGTGTTATTCACCCCCCATATTTTCCATACTTCCTAACTTCTCTTTTTACCATTTGTTTTAGTACAAAACTTTGTCACATATTTTCGTTTTTTTTGAAGGCAGAATTCAATTTCTGGCAAACAACTTCAATGAGTATTGACTAAAAAATAATACTTTCTCATAGTTCTGTGAGTCAATAATTAGTGTTGAACTCGGTAGTCTGATTTGGCTACAATTATTAATAAATATCAGACCTGTTCATAGCAGAGATCAATACCAACCCCCAATATAAAACTATTTCCTTGAGAACTTGCCACTCATTTAATAACAGGTTGATTACATTTGATAGTATCCATGCCTTTATGGGGCCGGAACAGTGGTGTGGAGTGGTAAGGCATCTGTCTTGCCGGTGCTAGCCTATGACAGACCGCAGTTCAATCCCCTGGCATCCCATATGGTACCCCAAGCCAGGAGCGTTTTCTGAGCACATACCCAGGAGTAACTCCTGAGTGTCACCAGGTGTGGCCCAAAAAAGCAAAAATTAAAAAATTAAAAAAAAATTCATGTCGTTAAAGGTGTATTATGGAACATTTTCTTACAAGGAACATAGGTTTATCTCCCCTCCCCATAGTATTTATGTCAAATTCACTATCTATACACTTATCAAATGTCTATACACTGTTCTGGTCTTGACCATGAAACTCACCTTTAGCAAAGAGGCTTGTTCTTAGTCTCATTCTCTTAGAATTGACTGAACTTACCATGATATCATGTCTCTGAAGCAGCTAGCTTGGTAGAAAGGATTTTAAAGAACCTTGTGGAGTGTGCTGAGTGCCAATCATTTTCTGACACATTGTATTGTCCTCCATGAGTAAATTAACTTGGATTTATACAAATGTATCAAATATTTTCTATAAGTGACTAAAGTAGCATATTGTCCCAATCTCAGGAGCATGGAGCTCATTTATTTAAATAGAAGTGGCTTTCTGTCAGTGCAATTTTGCTTTCTTGTCTTCATAATTTCCAACTCTACTTATTAGGAGTTTAAATTTTGCTAAGAATAAATATTTCCAGAAGTACATAACAGTTGTTTCTGTAAACTGGAAGCAGAGATGAACATGATAATTTGACTTTTGTTTCGTTTTGTTTCATTTTGTTTTGGGGCCACACCTAGTGGCACTCAGAGATTACTCCTAACTCTATGCTCAGAAATCGCTCCTGTCTGGCTTGGGAACTATATGGGATGCCAGGAATCGAACCCAGGTTTTTTCCAGGGTCAGTTGCCTGCAAGTCAAATGCCCTACCACTGTGCTATCTCTCCAGTCCCAGATGACTTTTTATATAAGCAAACCAAACATCAAAGAACAGGACTAGTTTCACTGGTGAAATAATTGATTTCTCTCAAGAATAAATTGGTTTGCTACTAAAATGTTTTTCTTTTTTCCAACAAACAATTCTGATACAGATAACATCAGAGACCACAAGGCAAAGAACTCAATCCATAGAAAGCTCTTAAATGTAAGTCTAAGTATTGGCGCCCATAGTTACTCATTCTGCTTACCTTTAATGTCAAAGGTCCTAAACAGCCCCAATATCAGTTTTATTAATTTGTTTATTCACAATCAGAAAAATAGTATAATTTTTATCCCTTATTACAAAGGGCACAAATGAACATTCAGGTTAAAAGATACATATGGTAACTAAAAGGAATATGGAAGATGCCGTTTAGTAGACTGTTCCTATGAAATTGGAGATAACACTGCCCTACAGAGTTTATATGTATTTAAAAAATCGAATGTTCTCCAAATGCTTTTAGGGAGGTTTAATTATAATGATATTATCATTTTTTGTTTTATTTTGGGCCATACCCAGTAATGCTTAGGACTTACACTTGGCTCTGTACTCATGGATCACTCCTGATGAGTTTGGTGGGCACTATGTAGTGTTGGAATGTTTAACTTGCATTCAGTATTATTATTCCACCCTTACAATGGCATTAATGACAACATTTCTGGTCATTGGTGATGAACTTTATCACCCTACACAAAGCATGAGTAGCAGATTCAACATTTCAACCATTTTACTATATTATGATTTCCTCTATTGATAAGTCCCAGTTCTAAAACTATCTAGAGTAGAAAATGTTCTTATACAAAGGCCATTTGAGTATTTATAATACCATTCACAAACAAATACAATATGGGTAGATGAGCTTCAGGAAGCTGAATAAGATGCAAACATATATGTACCAGTTCCTGAACAGATGACTACTGGTGGGACAGATATTCACCCCTTCTGAATTCCAGAGACTTCTTGATTAGAATACTTTCCTCTGAATCTTATATCTAGGATTTTCCAAGATATTTAGAAGCACTTTGCCATGAGTCAGGGACAAAGACTGTGTGTGTATATACACACATATATGCACATGTACATTTATATGCATTTATAACATACAACTACATAATATGGGCTGAGTATTTTGTTTGTTTGGGCATCCATATTCAGCCCTGTTGAGAGCTTACTTATAACTCTGCTCTCAAAGGTCATTCTTGGTGGGCTCTGGGGACTATATGGGATACCAAAAATCAAATCCACGTTAAGCAAATGCTCTGCCCACTGTACTATCATCCCTAACCTAAGTTTACTTTCAATACTCATGTGTTCTGTGATGAAAGTAAAGAGGGATCTATAGTAATCCAACATAAGATGGACTGTTAATAGCGCAGATCCTTAGGACAGAAAAACTTAGTTCTCACTATCACTGTAATTCAAGAGCTATGATAAGTTTAGGCACATGTTTGGGGCAAAAAGAGTATGAAATACAGTAGTTACTGGGGTACATTATCAATAACATCTCTGAACATGTGACAACTTGAAGAAAAGAGGATTGCTAAATTTATAAGTATTTATTTATTATTTAAATAAGGACACAGTTTCTTTTTTTCTGTCTCTGATTCTCATATCACTTAACATGGGATATGCTTCTAATGGTTTACATTATCAATATTTAAGTTACAGAATATTAAAGGGCTAACATGAGTGAGCTTGCAGAAGAACAAACATTGAAAGATGAATAAGTCAACATACAAAACTTCATGAATGCTTCTCTGGGAAATGAATTACATAATTTTTAATTGTATCATAAAGAACAGAAACATTAACTTTTGTGTTTGGAGATTTTGTTTGGGTGTGTTTGTGTCCATAGATTATTCTTAGCTTATTGTACTTATTATTGATATTAATTATTATTAATTTATTCTTATTATTAATCCTTGGTTATTCCTAGCTCACAGGAACTACTGGCATTGCTTGGAGGGCCCTATGGAATGCCAAGGATAAAACCCAAGTCAGCTATAGGCAAAGCAAATGCCTTATCCATTGTCTTCGTCTTTGTTTTGATGTTAAGCCTGGCTAAAGAGAAATATGTTAAGTGATAAACTATCAGGGTATTGATTACTTTGGGTAAAATAATCACTTGTATAATAAATGATAAATTTAGACTTTTCACGTATTTATTTTTAATGATACATACCTAAGATGAGATGATGTCATAAAATAAAATCACAAAATATGATTTGACACTAAAGCAGGAAAAATGAGAAAGTGAAAGAGAAACAATAACAAAGTATATTTTATTCTTTTTTTTTTTTTTTTGGTTTTTGGGTCACACCCGGCAGTGCTCAGGGGTTGCTCCTGGCTCCATGCTCAGAAATTGCTCCTGGCAGGCACGGGGGACCATATAGGGCACCGGGATTTGAACCGATCGCCTTTTGCATGAAAGGCAAATGCCTTACCTCCATGCTATCTCCCGGGCCCCAGTATATTTTATTCTTAGGTTCTCACATAAAAGGGACCTGGGTGCCCATGCTTGTCACTTGCTCCTCTATGTCCAATGTTTACTTGTGATTAACTAAGTACCTAATTACAGCAACCCCAGCCAGCACCCGCTCAGTAACAGAAACACAGAGGCAGAAACTCATTGGTCTTGGGTTTCCCAGAAGTGTCTTCCTGCTCTCCCCTTCACAGTCCCACTGTGGCAATTGATTGTACCCAGCTTCTCTCAGTTTGCCTTCTCAGATAACCACCCTGCTTTAAAATAAATACTCATCAATTCTTCAATCATCCAACTCTCCTCTTTCAACTTTGTTCTCTCCGTTTTTGCAAAAATGCATGGCGTCTACTTTTTATGATACTTTTCTTAGCACTAATAATCAAATGACTCTGCATCCATGATGGAGACCCAATAATACTGTGTTTAGAATAATGGCATCAATGAATAACCCTCTGAAGAAATGTTTAAAGAGAGTTACTGCATAAAATAATCATTTTTCTCCACTCCTTTTCAGGAATCAGAGCTCCAGTGAAATTCATCTGGTGTCTATCTCTGCAATAGTTTCATGTGCCAGTCGATGAACTTGGGGGGTAACAGCTATCACCCTTTACTTGAGTATGAGACTACGCATAGAGAGTATATATTCTTCTCTCGATTTGAAAGGCCTCTTTCTGCAGCTAATTACCTATTAAAACTGTGTGTGTGTCCTCATTCTGCAATATAAAATCCATTTTATCATATTCTGCAGCCATATCAGAATAAAGGTCATATTTATTCTGATCTCTCTCATCGTTTTGCTATGTATTTCTCAAGTATTCAAAACTCAGGTGCTAAATAAGAAGTACTGTTAATCATTGCGCTCTCTTGAACCCAGAATAATTATTCAAGAACTGCCTGAGAATTTTTTTCACCAGTTCTTGAAATATGCAATTGGGACTGAATAAAAGAAAAATGAGGAATAGGGCAAAGTAAACAGCAAAGAAAGATTTCAGTAGACCCAAGTAAAAAAAATATTTCTTCTAAAATGGAAAAGATATTTGCACATCATACATCTAACAACGAATTGACTTCTAAAATAGGCAAACCATTCATAAAAATTAATAAAATAATTAAGAGAACTGATTTTTCAGCAATGGGGAACTAAAGAGATAGTCTAAGATTTACAGTACTTGTCAAACACATAGCCAATTGCTCTTTAATCCTTGGCACAATAGAAGACTCTAAGCACTACCAGGAATAATACCTGAGAAGTCAGAGTCAAATGAGGCCCTAACCCCAAAATAAAATAAATCAATAAAATTTGCTTAAAATGCAGAGGATCTAAATAAAAGATCCTCTAAAGAAACATACCGCTGATCAATAAGCACATGATATCATGTTTATTGTCTCTTGTCCTTAGCAAACAATAAATCAAAATAACTAGACCCTTGCAATGGTGTGCTTGATTTTAATCCCCAGCACCCTACCTGGTTCCTTAAGTCCCACCAGGAGAAATCCCTGAGTAAATCCTGCATGTGGCACCAGAACAAATGCAATAACAGGAGCTATTACTGTTATCTTGTAGATAAGAAATAACAAGTGCTAGAAAAGATATAATATGAAAACCTTTATACACTGTTGATAGGCCTCTAAGTTTGTACAGCCATTATGAGGAGCAATGCAATGATTCCTCCAAAAATTAAAATAGAAATTTCAAATGACCCAGTTATTATCTCACTTCTGAATATCTTCCTCATAAATACTAATTTAATGAGCTACATACAGCATCATGCTTGTGATAGTAGTATTTAAAATAGTTAAGTACTGAGAATAACCTATGTGTACATAGACTGATAACAGAATAAAGAAGATGTGATCACAATGTCCAAACACTATTTCACGGTCAAAAGGGGATGAAATCCTGCAAGTTTCAACTACACAGATGGACCGTGAAAGCATTTTAGTGAAATAGGTAAAGATAAACACCATATGATTTCACTCACATAGGTCATTAAGATAAAAGATAAATTTAATAAAAAGCTGCCTTGCAGGCTATATTAGTGATCCAAGATGATCGGGGATAATCAAAGGTTTGTCAAGGGAGTGGGGAAGGAAGATGAGAACAAAAGGAAAAAGTATATTGTAAAGGATCAAACTGGACTTTTTGGTATGAACATAGTATTTATATACCCTGGTTGATGATAATGGGCAGCCAAAAATAAAGTATTGTAATGCACTGTTACATTACTGTGACTTAAAAGGAAAAAAGAGAAAAAAAGATTTAGTGAGTAGGAAAAGGATAATTAGTTGAACATAACAGTTTTTCACGTAAGTGAAAAATAATGAGGGATGAAATTTGATGAGGGCCTGGACCGTGGGGCAGCTGATGAAGGGCTTGGAAGGCTAAATTTAAGTTTTTAATAAGTTATTTAATTCAATGCCAATTAGTCTGATTCCTCCTAATATTAAATTTTATGATTGGCTTCACTTGCAACTTAATGAAATATGCAATTGCCTTTTATAGATCATTTTTAGTGCTAATCTATGCTTCTTTACATCTAAATCAATGTAATGACCTATCATCGTAATAATGACCTGTCTTATTTGTCAAGGCTCCTAGCACTCTCACTTTATTTGACTTTACTTGGAATATATTTTTCTGTTTTATCTTAGAAGATATCATAGATATTTATGAGGATTAAAACCCCTTTTCTTAGTTATAAAAAATATTTAAGTGTATTTGCTAAAAAAGACAAGGAGAAAGAGTTGGTATGAAAGAAACATTTTGCACTAACTCAGTATCTGTCAGGAATTTAAGCGATGAATTGTTTCTCAGTGTTTTGAGTTCATCTGTGTGTTATGAATCAGACTGCTGGAAAATGTGCAGATATTTCCCTTTGGTCCCCTTTCTACCCTACCCCTCCCCAGCCCCACATTTTAAATTCATTTTTGTTTCTGTTCCAGGCCCTAATGAGACTGTGATCAATGTATCTCAAGCTGACCTTGCCTTCAAGTCTTCAATCATGCCTTCTCTGTCTAATCTACTACACTCTCCTCTTTGTCATCTGATGGATTTATTTAGTTAAGAAAACAAAATAAATAAATAAATGAAATCATGCCTCCACTCCACAAAGAGGCCTCCGGTTTTATTTTCTTCCTTTTATGAAACTCAGTCAACCACAGACACTAAACTACTCCTTCACAGAATCTGTCTCTGGACTGATAATATTTTCTTTTTTTGTGAAGTCCTTCCAAAGTCTGTCCCTTTCTCCCTCGAGGCTAAGTTTCTGAGATGAGATCTCATCCCTGAAGCTTTCCTCCTCATGTGTTAAATTCCTTTATTCTTACTAAACTGGGGGGGGGATGAGGGGGCAAGCACTGCAGTCAATGGAGATGTTGCCATGAGTACAGCAGTCAGAACCCTTTATCCCTAGATGAGACAAGCATCCCTAGAAGAGACTTCAGGTTGAGGAAAGAAAGTAGTACCATGTCTTTAAATCTAGGACCCATGCAGTTAATCTTCCTCTTTTTATAATACTTCATATTCAACCCTAAGAAGATTTTGTGTTTCTGTATTATGTGATGATTTGGACAATGATAGCATTTATGTTACATTATATGCAATGTCCTACTCTCTAAGTGTCAACTTAATATTTTTTGACTTTGGTTACCATGATTTGCATGATTGTTAGTGTTAGTTTTATGCAAACACTCCTTTTCTCATCAGAGAGAGTATCCACTTCTTTCTACCATTGTCTCGATGTCACCTTCAAACTCTACCCCTGTCTCTCCACCATGGTCAACTCTGTTCTGTAGACCATTTTGTTAGATCCTTTTGAATTTGGTCATTTGTTACTTCGTTGCTGTTTCTTCATAATTCACATGTGAGAGATATTATTCTGTATCTGTACCCCCCCGAGGAGAATTTTACCCAGCATCCTGTCATCAAATTCCATGCCTGTAGTAGCAAATTGCATGATTTTGCCTTTCCTTGACTGAGTAGTATTCCACTGTGTGTATACACCCGTGTTTCTTTCTCCAGTTATCTCTACTTAGACATTTGATTTGTTCAGATTTGGGCTATTTTTAATGGTGCTACAATGAATATAGGAGCACAGATGTCTTTTTTATAATAGAATTTGGGATCCTTGGGAGAGATATCAAGGGTCAAAATGGCTGCATATTGTCTTCTTGTAAAAATATTTATGTATTCATTTATTTATTTTTGCAATTCGGAGTCTGCGCTTAAGACACTGAAGTCTATTCTTTGCGTGACAACTGAGGGAGTGAGATTTAGGTCAGCATTTTTCTCCATATGCCTATGTCAGTTCCCCACCTCTTGCCACTACTTTGATGAACTGTCATCCACATTTGGAAAGAAAAAAAATCAAATAGAAACATAAGTGACTTCTGATACCACTTGGAAAAATATGATTATATCTATATTATGTTATAATAAAATATTAAGAAAATAATTTGTGTAGGTAGTATTATATTATATATTCTATATACAGAACAATGTTCTGTACAACGTTCTAAATAATGTTCATGGGCCAGAGAGATAGCACAGTGGTAGGGTGTTTACCTTGCATGCAGCCGACTGAAAGGGACCTGGTTCAATTCCCGGCATCCCACATGGTTCCCAAGCCTGTCAGGGGAGACTTCAGAGTGCAGATTCCCGGAGTAATCCCTGAGCACCACTGAGTGTGGCCCCAAAACCAATCAATCAATTAATAAAGTTTAAAAAATAAATAAACAATATATTCATGCCAGAAAGTACTTCCAGATCACAAAACATGCTCTTTTCTATCAAAATGAAAGCATCTCTCATTTGAGGGTATTTTTCAGTAACAAGATATTGGAAAAATAACCATTTCCAAAACTATTAATACTTAACACCCAACCAAGAAGATAATAAAAATTTAATGAGCAAAAACAAACACACACACACATCCTGAATAAGGTGAAATTGGGCAGATGGGACTATTTTACTCTTAAAATAACTATATTTGCTGTGTTGATGCAAGTTCAATTAGTGAAATGAGTCAGAGGGACAGACATAGAATGATTCAGTTGATTTGAGAGATTTTAAGAAACATAGTAGGAGAATAATACTCAAAGACAATACACATAAAGGTCAGAGAGTTAGTAGAAAGCTTACTACAGTGCAGGGAGGGTGTCTAATTTAGAATGTGACCTCAAGGATGATGACAATGGAAAGTCATCACTCTGGCCAAGACCTGGGTATTGAAGGCGATAGAGTGATATGCATTATCCCCTCTCAGTAACAATTTGCCTAAACAACAAGGCCTAACAAGAAATAATAGAGAAAAGTGTCTACCAGGTTGCAAGCCAGAAGGGAAACTGGGGGGCCCCTTGGTAAAGAGAAATAGACACTGGTAAAGGGATTGGTGCTCAAACATTGTATGACTGAAACTCGGTCATCAACAATTTTGTAACTTGGGATCACACCGTGATTTGATAAATCTTAAGAAATGAATAAAAAAAAGAGAGAAAGTTTGAAATTATTGTCTTATCCCACTTTCAAAAATCTTTAATAATGTGTAATTTATACACTAATGAGTTATATCATTCTTAATGCTTTAATACATTTCTTAGTTTTATTTATTTTCTCTTGAGTTCTATATAGACAGTCGAGTCAGGGTGTGCATTATACTTGCAAGCAAGGAAACTGAGAAAGGGACAAATTCTTGTTAAGACTGAGAGGAATCTTTTCAGAATATCCAACATCATCTCTGCATATTATATTAGTTCCACGTTGGCCATGAGCATACAGGCATTCTTGGAATCCAAAAAATTTTTTTTTGATTAATTTCCTACTAATTAACCATGTACTGCGTTTAAGGGCAAAACTGCCCTATTTGCTGAAGAAGAAAAATAATGGAGGTTTAAATAAATGCAAATATAGCCAATAAATTGCCTTGAATATTCCGGAGCACCTACCTCTCCTTCAAAAAGCTCAGGAAGGTTTGCAGCCGCCTGCTAATCCTCCCAGCATGCCTGTGAAAGGCCCAGTGGGCAGTTTTAATTATGCCTGGTTTACAAATAGAAAAACTGAGACACAGATGGTAAAAAAGGGAGCTGAGTAAGGGATTTTCCCAGAACCACACAGCACATGAGACCCAGGCCACAGTTTGCCAGGCCTGCACAATCTCCAGTTGACCACATTTTCTGAGCAAGATGCTGCAAATGGTACACAATCATTAAAGGCTCTAGTGTATTGCAACTGCCATACACACATATTCTGGGAAGCAGTAAAAGGCTCCGAACAAAAAAGGTACAGTAAACGGTTTGCTCTAATGGGCAAATGATACACAAGGAAAGTACTTGAACTGGTCGGCTGTAGGGCATGAAGGAAATGCGAACAGAAAAATTAGTCTCTCCCTGGTAAGCATTGAGGCTCTGATGCAAATACTTAATAAATACTTAATAAATATGTATGGAAGAAAGGAAGAAAGAAGGGTCAGAAGAGAGAGGGCAGCAAACTTGAAATGGAAAATTTGGCTCACCGTCCTTTCCCCATGACTTGTTAGTCTTGTCAAATAGCTTTCTTTCTGCCACAGAGAGCTCAGAAGGATCTAAATATCATTTGAAAAGATATGTTTGAATGTAACATTTTTTAAAGACTGACATTAATATATCAACTCTTATTTCACTAGGCAGGCTTCTTTGCTGGAATTACCAAGAGAAGTCACCTCAACTTTACTGATACCTCTTATGAAATAAATAAAATATTAGGACATATATATTCAATTTATTTCAAAGCTTCAGTGTAGAAATAATGGTAAGCTGTTTGTAAAATAACATCTTTTTTGGATATTGCAATAGCTCTTGCATATTAATCATAAAACCATCAATCAATCCTCTTCCTTTTTAATCATTTTCTGATTATCTCCAAATTAGAAATATCTTTCTTTCCTGTAGCCAGTAGCCATCTACTCTCTAATGTAAATAAGATTTACAGCTGAAAACTTTGCTTAGTAAATTGAAGGAAAAGGACTTTACAATTTTATGCAACTCACTAGCAAGTTAGGTTTTTTTTTAACCCCTCAGTTCTCATACAGAGTACCGGAGCACCAAGAAAACCACGAAAAGGTTTGTAAGACACAACTGCTGGGCTCAGTACAGTCTTGGTAACTACATCTACATTAAAAAGCAATGAGCAGACATGCTTTAGTGCTCAGAAGGAGAGCTTGCTAAATATGGAAAAATTAAATTGCTTTTAACCTTGCCTAGGTAGTATACACAACTATTCTATTCATGCTTAATCCCCTTATTTAATGTGTGAAAAATAAATAAATAAAAGTGGGCCGATATAAGTAGTGATATCATATCCTATAATCCACAGTTCACAGTGCATTTAAAAATAATAATTTTGAAAGGAGCATTTGAAAACATTTGATCTGTAAAGTGTATATTTTGCTTATTCTACTGTTTGTTGATTTCAAGGCTTTGGGGTCAGCCCAGTAAATATTCAGTTTGCTTGGCACAAACTGTGCAGGAATCTAATAGAAAGCAATATTGTTGAAAATGGATATCAATTGAAAACAGAGAGCAGTGTCAACTATTCCCCACTGGGAACAGACAACAATAAAACCAGTCAAGCATTACACAGCCGAGCCTGCCAAATGTCATTAAAGTGGAGAAAAAAGGAAAGGAACATGGTAGAGAAAGAAGCGCTTTGCTTTATTTTTTCCCCTTCAATTTAAAAAAGACAAAAAATAAAATGGTGAGAGATAGGAGAATAAAGACAATAAAATTGTCCTAAAACTGTTCAAACCGGTACCACTTATTAACTTAGGCTTGGCATATTCTAGTCCTCTTCTCCTAGTGATGACTTTATAAATATTTCCAAGTACATTTTCTGTCCATTCTGCTCATCATTTTCTCCTTAATGGCTCTTTTAATCAGGGTATTGATCATCACACAGTTCCCAAATTTTAGACCTGCATTGCTGCATAATTCAAGACAATCGTGTTTCTAAAATAATTTAATTGATTTGAGTTCAAATTGGGAAGGCCTCAGTAAAGTTTTGTTGTTGTTTTTTAACCATTCAGTCTTAGTGGAATGTCTTTCACTGTAGAAAAACTGTCCGTTTGGGTACAAAAAAAATATATTTACAGTAACTCTACAATCTTTTATGTCATGAAACATGGAAAAATCATCTTGGCAAAGGAACAAAGAAGACAAACACCACCCCCATCCTCACCTGACGACTGAACTAAGAGCCAGTGATTTAGCCCCCAAAGCTTCTGCCATCTCTGCAGCATTTTCATTGATGATTTGAAAATTTTCAAACAAAGAAAAATTGTCTCTTACAGACAATGGTCAATCCTATGAACAGCCAGTCAAGAGCTCCCCCTAGTGGGATTTCATACATGTCAATATGAGTTCCCACCTTCTCTCTGTCTCTTTCTGATTCTCTCACTTTCCTTCTCTCTCTTCCTCTCCTCTCTCTCTCTGTCTCTCTCTCTTCTCTCTCTCTCACTTACTCCCTCCCTCTCCTTTTTATCACCCTCTGTCTATTTTAGTCTCTCTATTTTGTATTCTCTGTCTCTGTCTTTCTTATTCTCTCTCTCCACACACACACATATACACCCAAAATCTTGGACTCGACTCTTCATTCCAAAATATTGTCCAGATCAAAATTCATTTAAGACAATATTTAAAAAAAATCCCCCAAACATTTCCTAATACTCCCCCTTCTTTATCATCAATCTACTCCCAAGCATTATCGAACTGTTCGAGTACAAAATTGTCACTCTGCTCATATAATTTTTAGATAGTAATAATCACATTTTGGCTCAAAATCGACATCCTCAAGTGGATTCTATTACTACAGAAAATCCTCATGGGCAGCATATTATCATGTAATTATCATAATAGCTTTGTTTTGTAAACAAAAGACAGGCTTGAATATAAGAAATATATCTTATCTTGCATTACTGTTTACAGATTTTACAGAAAAACCAAACATCCTTGACCAATATTTTATTTTTGCTGTGACATTACTATGATTAAACACCCATTGATAGATTCAAACAGTTTTCTGCATGTATACTGCATTTTTATACATGCATACACATGACTATATATTTTATAGAATAAAAAACATATAAAACACTCGTCTCACTCATATTTAACAGAACTAATTGCTTTAACACCAGCATTATATATCCCAGATCAGCCCTAATCCTTCTAATCTATTTTGGCTTCCTCCAAAAAAGATATTGTACTGATTTTATGATCCTAGATAGGACTCTGAAGGAAAACTAGGAATTCTTTAGGGGGTAGCAAATGTATAAATCAGATGCAAAGATGAATGTCTTCCTAAAATTTTTTGAAAACCAATCAACATTTTAAGTAAAATACAAATAACTGGCTGAAGTTTTATAAATAACAGCTGTTTGGTTAGACATTTACTCTGCCTCCTGCTAAATTTTAAATTCTAGATCCAGGAGACAAGTTGTAACAGCCTTGAGATCTTAATGGTGACATCATTTTTCTGGGAACATCTAACCCTAAAACTTTATTTGAGAGAGGGCATGCATTTATGCTTAAAATTGGGAACCTTTAGGCATCAAAATACTACCAGACAGATTTTTTTTTCATGGAGTACAATTTTCATCATTAAAGTCCTTTGAGTAAGAGTCATCTGCATATGAAAAAATAAATTAGAGTGGTTTATTGGCTTATAAATACAACTAATGACCTCCCAGGAGGATAGTGACAAGTTGTGCTAAAATATTTCACAAAACTTTAGTCTACACATTGCCATAAAACTATAAATAGGAACAGTTTTTTCTTTCATTATAATATTTCAGCACTAAGATCTTTCACTTCCCCATAGCCCTTATGTCTTCACAATATAAAGCAAAGAAAAGAACGGTTCTGGAACTGGTCACTGGGAAGGTTAGCATAATCCAGCCACTCAGTGGGGCAAATGTGGATGTCACAGAATTTGCCACCACTGTTCAACCTAAAAGAGCCAACAATGCCCTTTCACAAAACCCATGCTAATAATGAATTCACCTGCAATGCATTGTTGGTCTAAGTCTGTGGCTAGGTCTTCAAAACCTGATTTTCTTTTCCTACAAAAAAAAGGAGGGATTATAATGTTCAACACCTCTCTGAATTAAAAACCACTATATAAAGAACTGAAATTAGACCTATTAACATTAATTAAAATTCTGCGGGCATCCCTCAAAGTGCAATTTGATTCAAAGTCTTTTTTTTTAAATCCCAAGAATTAGCTAATGAATCTAGTGCAGTCACTTCTCAAACATAAAATAACTCAACCATTTAAATCGCACACATTCTAGCTGGCTCTTCAAGCCCCCATTCCCTCTTTGAATACATATCTTGTTTGCTTGTCTCTAGACTTCTTTGCTTGTTTATTCCCATTCTGGATAAGCCTGCATTCTCTCTAAAACACTCATTTCCTCTCTTTCTCTCCCATCATAACTTTCTAAATAAGTTTCAATAAATGCCATCTTGCTTCACCAGTCATCTCCTCCTAAAACTTCTTTCTTAAAGGGCAAGTGAAAAACCTATAATGTTTGTGCCAAGATTAGAACAGACTCTGCCAGTCCTGATCTAAGCCAAGCATTTTCCCCAGGTGTTGGTGGCCAAGTGGGGTCAAGCAAAGAGATAGAAACACTTTTCTTGAGTTGATCCCATTGTTCCCCACTTTAATATGACACCAATGACATAAAATAGTGACCATGACGGGACTAGAACGGAGAGCTTCAAAAAGAAGATAATCACATGAAAATCTCTGGTTCCAGGATCAAATTCAGGACTTCACACAGGAAAGGAATAATCTACCTCTAATCCACATCCATACCCTTCATGTTTGAATTCTATTTCGATTAATTGGAGAAACTTCTGAGCAATGCTCAGGAAGCCTAGAGATGCTTAAAATTTGATATTCTTAGCCAGGCCTGTGTTTCAACATAAGTTGTGAAGACATGGCTCAATCCTGCATCACTCACATCAATGCAATTGCCTTAAGCCACGTATTACCACTCAAGCCCCTTCTAATTTCTCTTCTAGAGCCAATGGGAAATGTACACTCAGAACTTGAATAGGTCTCCCCTTCCACAACCAACAGATTTTTATGAGTTCCATGGCCTGGTTGTTTGGTCAAGTTGCATTGTCCAGTCATGATCACCATGACTTGGTTCATTTTAAGAAGAATGAAGGCGACAACTCTAACAAACAAGGGAAATGCCTATCTTCAGTGAGCAGGATAAATCCACATCGAATGAAGTCTCATGTTCTTTGCATGTAAACCCTCAGTTTCCAGAAAGTCTCAAAACTACACTACTTGTATCTTGAGAGTGGCAGGAAGGGCCTTGAGGAGTAGGAAAGGGATCCAAAAGAGGAAACCCAAGACATAACCAGATAAGTGTCAGTAGAAGTGAGAACAATGGCCAAGCTGACGAAAGACGTCACAAGTCTTCTGATCAAAGAGACCTCTTGGAAACAACAAAAGTCACATCTTGAAAGTCAGAATCAGGATTTAATGAGGCAATTACGACGTCAGGAGGAAGCCCAAGAGCAGTGCTTGAAGAGAAAACTTGATGGAAAAGAAATAATGCTCAGAACTCCTGGAGAAACTTCTCATGTCAAAATTAAACATCAACCTCTCAAGCCCCAAACTGAACCGGAAATGGGATGGTACCCTAAGCAAAGAAGAGATTTTGCTTTGATCTGTTGGGGTTTTGTTTTTCCTTTTTCTATTTTTGTACCTCCTCTTTTTAAGTTTATATACACAGTTTCTAGATAGGAGTTCCTCCATGATTTAACTTTTTTAAATTATTTTTTGTTATTTTTTTCTTCTTTTCCTTTTTTCTTATCAACAGAGCCATAGAACTTGAATCATCTCGTTCTGCTTCATAAATTGAGAAAAAAAATTGGATGGTAGCAGGGTCAAGCAGTCTCATAACATTGAGAAGAAATAAGAAATAATTAGCCCTAAACATCCAAACCAAAGTCAACAATAATAGAATTAAGAGACTCAAACTAAAAGAAGCTATACACAAAGGGGACCTGTTACACTAACATTCAGGGGCTGAAGGGTGGAGATATGGGGTACATGCTGGGAACAGGGGCAGCAGGTGGTCAGCCCGGTGGTGGAAATTGCCCTAATTCGTTGGCACTATTTACCTTAAACATAACTATGAAATATTTGTAGTTCACATTGGCCTCAATAAAAACTATTTAAAAATTAACTTCTAATACTCATAAAAGTAAAAAAATAAATATATGAAAGAAGAGGCCAAAATGACCTCCTCCAATCCAAAAATAATAATAATAATAATAATCCTCTAGTAAGCATGCAGAGACTTAAAGAGCCATATAGTAGCTGTTCTTTCTGAGAAGCTCCTAATATCCAAGAAGGAAATCTCAGGAGTTGTGTTACTTCCAGAAGAAATGCTTAATTCTAACAATAGTTACTCCTTTTTAAAGTCATTAGAATTAGGACATGTTAGCAGTTTTCCACCTAGTTAGAAATCCAGAATGTCCCATTGAGGGCCAGTGCTGACAACAGAAACTTGAGCAAATGCCTGAGTCCTTGGATTCTCAGCTTCTCAGTTAGTTATGGCAGTCTCTACCTGGCTCCCCAACTGGGGCAGTGTGAGAGTTAAAATAGTACATGAGGTAAGTGTTAACCAAATACTAGACAAATAGATATTTTTTGAAAAGTCGTATCTTAATAATTTCGAACTTACTGTAATCATGGTTTTATCGAAATGGTCCCTTTTTTATTCAAATGGTTCTTTTCCATAAACCCATAAATTTTGATCTGTTTCCCAGCTTCTCTGATCTGAATTTTTCCCTCTCATTATATGAGAGCATATAAATACTAGCATGCTTCTTTGGCTACATTGTTCTAGGTGAAACAGTATTTCTAAGCATTAATTCATAAAAAAAAAACTTATCAGAGACATTCTCACAGAAACAGTCAGTTCTTTATTTCATAATCATTCAAATAACAGAGAAATCCTGCTATGAAAGTGCAATCACACAGAATTCTATTCAGCAATAAAAAAATCAGTAAATTACCATATCTACAGCATATATGAATCTATCTGTATGAACTTCCTGTGTACTAAATAGAATGAACTAGACTCAAAGGCTACGTATAATATGCAAATATTGATATGATATTCTAGAACAACAGGACAGAAAACATTGGCAGTTGCCCGAGGCTGAACTTGAAGGGGGGAAATTGGTAACCAATTGGTAACCAATGAGGAAAGGTCTTCAGGTGAGGAAACTACTATATTTTATTATGGCAGTTCAGAAAAACTCATACAGGAGACATAAAAAGGACAGTGCTCCGGGCACTTAAAGTGGTGGCAGAAGAGCAGTATACCAAAATTTGAATAAATAATCACACTGTTTATATCAAGTAATAATCCAAAAATATAATTAAGATTAGTTGACTTATTTTTCTAAACTTCTCAATTTATTAATAATAATATTTAAATATACTATATAACACTCTTGTCATACTTACCAAGTATGTTAGTTGTTGTTATAATATACTATACATTTATCCTCCAAACACTAAATCATTTCACAAATAAAGAGCTAAGAGGTTGTGCCAAGATGTCCTTCAACAGATAAATGGCTGAAGAAATTGTGGTACATATATACAATAAAATATTATGCAGCTGTCAGAAAAGATGAAGTCATGAAATTTTCCTCTACATGGATGAACACGGAGACTATTATGCTGAGTGAAATAAGTCAGAGGGCGAGAGATAGACACAGAATAGTATCACTCATCTATGGGTTTTTAAGAAAACTAAAAGGTATTATTGCAATAATTCCCAGGGACAATAGTGATGAGAGCCGGAAGGGCCAGTTCACGATATGAAGCTCACCACAAAGAGTGGTGAATGTAGTTAGAAAAATAACTACACTAACAACTTTCATGACAATGTTAATGAGTGAGAGAAGTAGAATGCCTGTCTTGAATATAGGCAGGATGTAGGGGAGGAGGTAGATGGGGGGCAATGGTGGTGGGAAGGTTGTACTGGTGAATGGGGGGTGTTCTCTTTATGACTGAAACCAACTACAATTATGTTTGTAATCATGGTGCTTAAAATAAAATATTATTTAAAAATTAGGGGCCGGAGAGATAGTATGGAGGTAAGGCATTTGCCTTGCATGCAGAAGGACAACAGTTCGAATCCCGGCTTCCCATATGGTCCCTAGAGCCTGCCAGGAGCTATTTCTGAGTGTAGAGTCAGGAGTCACCCCTGAATGCTGCTGGCTGTGACCCAAAAACAAAATAAAACAAAAATTAAAAAAGGGTTGGGACTGCTTGGTATGCTGTGACTTATTTTAAGGTCTGTATCTCAGCATCTGTTATAAGTGTTGTTGTTTTTTTTTAATCCATGTTTCACTCACAAAAAAAAAGAAAATCCTCATACACAAAGGATGAGAAGGAACCTAGAAACATTATTAGAGATATATTGGCACTTAGGTGGTGGTTCAGTTCACTAACATTGTACATCTAAAGCATAACTTTGATTTATTTTTTGTTGTGTTTGTTTGGGAGGCAATCCAGATGTTCTCGAGGCTTACTAAGGGCTCTGTGCTTAAGGAACACTCCTGGAAGGGAATCATCCATGCTACTGAGATTGGATTTGGGTAAGCTGCATATACAGTAAGTGCCTGAACCCCGATACAATATCTGAGGATCCCTAAAGAATAAATATTAATATTTTTTTAAATACAAACTCTGATTTTACTTGAGTCTGGCGCCTTAGACCACTCGGCCATCCTGACACTGTGTTAAATATTAATATTAATGTAAAATGTTATCATCATACAAAGAAAAATTATTATCTGTTAATCATAGGTATAAGAGCCTGGTTTTGGAAGAAATAAACCTGTAAAAGTTCATGTGATTTGGTTGCTTGGTTTTGGATTATGATATTTCACTTAAAGTCAAACTGCATTATTATGAAAAAACTTTTCTGAGAAGATAGTATTATGAGAAGATAATCAGACATCTTAGTATAAACCTGGACATAAAATTTTCACTATGTAGACACCACATTAATGATAAATTACTAAGGAACAGTGTAATTATCTTCAATAATCATTTTATTTTTATTATTTTCCAATTGGTAGCAAAAAATGTCACGTCTTATACATAGTTCTGTAGGTTGGACCATTCCTACATTCTTATTTAGTACTCAGAGAATTGTTTAGAAACTTTATATGAATGCTTATAATACAGGAATGAGACTTCATGCAGGCCTATTAGTTAACAATTTTTATTATCAAAATTTTTTATTTTTATTATCAAAATGACTTAAACCTTGAATAAAATACATACAAAGAATTATCCAACTTTGGGCATAAAGAAGAGAAAATGGAATGAATTAGTCAAAAAGAACCCATAAAATTTTTTCCAAGAATTGTTGTTCCTATCTATACAGCACTAATATGTTGAAGATATTAGTATCAGAAATTTTTTCTAAAGATTGGAACAGAGTTTACAGCTATGATTTTACTTTCCTATCAATGGAATTAAATAATTAAACAGGCAGAATTATGATTGAACAACTCTTTCCTGGTATTCTGTTACCATGGGCGCTCAAGAGAAAGTATATATTTGGAGTGGGGAAGCCTTGGAGAAAAATAATCCCATCTCTCAAATCCCCATTTCATTCCTTCTGTGGTGAAATGCTAAATGAAACCATGCCCAAACGATCTATTGCTGGAAACACAATTATTTGCAGGTGTCTCAAAGCCATTTAGACTCATTCACTCTTCTTTTCTCCTCATTGACATTAGTTTAATCTGTGAAAATCAGATCACAATCATGCCAGACTTTTTACCTCATTAGTTTTCTATTGTCTATTCTGAAGCATTGCATACATTTCTACCTCCAGGCAAGACTGATTCTTGACTGTGCACAGTTCTTTTCCTTTCCCCTTCTTCATTCTTATGGGTAGCACTTTAAATCAAATAATTTAACTCTTTCTCAGATGAAACTGGAAAGATTTTGCCTTCATGGTTTTTTGGAAAACAAAACTCACAAATTGGGTGTATAAGCACACTTCTGACTATTATTCAAATTATGCATGCGATTTATATGAAATGCTTATATCCCCAGGATCTGTTCTTTTACACACATTTGTACATTCTTCGTACAAGTTCTTCGCTGTAACTTGTACATGGCAGGTTACATCAAACATTATGTTAATTCTATAATTCTGTTTTCCGAGATCTTAAATCACTGCAATATCATTCTTAATTCGTTTTTTTTTTTTAATTTGCTAGAAATCTAGGCTAAGCATTGTTTTAATTTCCTTAAATTGAGCTTAAATTACCTTCTCTGTAGGACCTGCAATCAAAACAGGGACATTGGTGAGATTATGGATGGAGCTGTTTTCTGGATGGAGCTGTTTTCTGAATTTGCTTCAAATCTTTGAAATTTAGACACTCGATTACAGTGATTCTTACTGTTTAGATGCAGTTTCCTGTACAAAAAAATAATTTTGTCCATTATTTGTTCAATCAGAATATACGGCTCCTATTTTAAACTGTTTCTGAATAAATTTGAACTATATGTGAAGCTTTCTGAAATATAATTTTATGATTTGAGGTACAAGGTCAATAACTGTAGCTCTCAAAAATTAGGATCAATAAAAGAAAAAACTGCTGTTATATAGCTATTCAAAGAATTCACAGTGTTACCTGTGTTATTAACTTTTTATAAAATCTAAATGTTAGTTATTGGAGGTCATGAACCACTTATTCATTGTTTATTTTTTACTGTATATAAACAAAAATATTTGCAGCAGCAAGGAATATTAGATCTCGTGAATAAATAAATTTTACATATTTGGGGCCCAAATATTGATAACCTTTGTATAAGAACATTAACATCCATTCAAGATTCAGCCCATGCCAAGAATACATGATGATTTACATATGTTCTAATCAAATATTTGGGGGCTGGGAATTCTCATTGTGGATCGCTAGATCAGGATTCTATGACATGCCTTGGATTCGAGCCAGGTTTGCATCTCTTCATTTTTAAAACAATAACCACCTGCTAAAAGAAGAAAGAAAGCCATTTCCTTTTTGACATTCGTTAGCTTAGGATCAGCAGAATCTTCCTGCTGCTCAGATTGAAATGTAATAGCTGCAAGGTTGAAAACTGAAATCTTGCACTAAGCAAATCATTGCTGCTGGCTTGTAAATTTTTTTTCTCTTCAAAAATTACATACACAAAGCAGTTTTAGACTCTGTAATCAGATATTTTGCCTCGTAGTACTGTATGATTTGGGATGTTTTCTCCCCCCCCCACTTTTCTTTAAAAGAACAAGATGTGCATAATCAATGCTTTCAAGGTATACACATTTACTATAAAGAACACTGCATTCTCTCTGCTAGATATGTATTCTCACAAGCTAGCTGAGTAAGACGAACTCGGTAGCAAATCTCATGGGGTCAAAGACCTCAGCTCAGACTATTTATTTTCATTTGCTTGTTGTCCAGTATTTCTGCAGTCAATAAGTGTGTGTATGGTAGGGAGAGGAATCATAGCAAGGAAGAAAGAGGAGCATGAAAAGGTCAAAGTGGGTAAAAGACTTGATTTTAACCATTTGGGTTGCTCTATAATGGGTTCAGAGTTGTGGGTCATGAACATGTCTAGTGTTGCTGAGATATGGTAACTTATACGCCCTCTGCTTTTTCTCCATAATTAACCAACAAAAATATCATTTTATTAGTTTTAGCAATTCAATATTGAGGGAGCATTTTTTAAAAGTCAGACTGGCAGTACTAGAGAAGGTGAAAAGAGGTTTGCCTTTCCAGTTGGCCTACTAGACTTTGATCCCCTAGACTGCCATTGATCCCCTGAGCCCTGCCAAGAATAAACCTGAGCTCAGACCTTATAGTAAAAAACAAGCACAGCTAGGTGTGCCCCATCCCAACAAAAATATCAGACACATAGAATTTAAAAGCAAAAGGTAATGGTAGACATTTTGCAAGTTGCGCATAAGTTGGCTTGGTATTTGTCTTGTTTCATGTATATTTCATTTTGGAACAGAATTTTCCCTAAATATATGTTATATTTTATAAAAAAAAATACTTAACAGTTAATATATATTTAAAAAATAGGGTCCTGGGGCCCGGGAGATAGCATGGAGGTAAGGCGTTTGCCTTTCATGCAAAAGGTCATCAGTTCGAATCCCGGTGCCCCATATGGTCCCCCGTGCCTGCCAGGAGCAATTTCTGAGCATGGAGCCAGGAGTAACCCCTGAGCACTGCCGGGTGTGACCCAAAAACCACAAAAAAAAAAAATAGGGTCTTATGTATTAACACAGTACTTTCAATTATAGAAATTCTGACTTACAAATATGTTTGTTCAGATTCTTCAAAATTGAACACATTTAGTATGTATGTTCTTAGGTTTGGGTGATTTTGTGTGTACTCATATGCGTATATGTGTGCACACACACACATAAATTTCCATTTTCCCCAGATGTCTCCTGACCTGACATTGTACTATCTAATCATCTTCCACTTTAAGCCAATTTCTATTTCATATCTCATTCAGTATTCCAGGATTAAAATATAAAAATAAGGGGGCCAGGCAGTGGCCCTGGAGATAAGGTGCCTGCGCTAACCTAGGACGAACCGTGGTTTGATCCCCCCGGTTCCCCATGTGGTCCCCCGTGTCTACCAGGAGCGACTTCTGAGCAAATAGCCAGGAGTAATCCTTGAGCATCATCGGGTGTGGCCCAAAAACCAAAATAAATAAATAAATAAATAAAAATAATAAAAATAATCTTAAATATTTTTCCTCCACTCTATATTTATATTTATTTAGAGTTTGAAAGAAACATGTGATGAGAGTGGATTAGGAACTACATTTATTTCAGATATTCAACTCAAACTAAATAAATAAAAACCATTTAGCAAATTTTAGCTAAAATGTGACTAGAATCCTTAGTTCTAATAATTTTTTTTTAATCAGAGAAAGCTTTCTGCAGTATTATTTGCTTATCTATACTGTCTCAGATTTCCAACTTTAACCTTAAAATAGTTATGAGGAAGAATTTTTTCTGGTGCCATGAAAATAATGTCTTTATTTTTGTGTACCTGCATTATTAGCATTCATTTCAACCCACGTATTCTGCAAAAATCATCTGAAATTATATGTACACAGTCTGCAATGTTTTAACTTAATTGTCATTACCCACAAATCCAGTGAACTCTCCAGTAAAAATTGCAAAGCAACGAAGCCTTCTAAAGTTAGTGAATGTGAGAAGACACCACGTGCAAGCCCTTTCCTTGGGAAACTCCTCTTTCCTCACCTCCTTTTATTTTGGGGCTCCACTCAGTGGTGTTCAGGACATATATTCAGTGCGGTACTTGGGGGTGTTGCTCCTGATAGTGCTTAAAGAGCCATGTGGTTCTGGGAACTGAATTTAGGCCTTTATAGGTGAAGCTTTCTCTGCAGCTTTTGAAATATCTTCTTAGTCCCAGAAGTCTGCTTTCTGCCCATTAACCTCAGGTCTTATCATGGCAGGTGACATTTAGCTATATGGATCTAAAAAAGATCTGGAGTCAATCTCTATATCTGATTAGTAGAACAGAAATTTTGGTGCTTTCAAATGTACCTTAAATATTACCGTGGAAAATTTGTAATTCACTTTGATCACAATAAAAATAATTTTTTAAAAAGGATAAAAAATAGACTTTAGACTTTAAAAAAGGTTATAAGAGAGAAGAGCTTTTATTATTAATCAAAGGATGTGTACATCATGAAGAAATCACACTCCTAAACATATATGCACCCACAGTGAGTGTATTAAAAATGCGTATTTAAAGAGTATTTAAAGCACAGTATTTAAAATGACTTCTAATGCACTTGAAGAAAGATATCATCAATAACAACACAATAATAGTGACAAACTTCAATACCATCCTATCATTTCTTGATAGATCAACAAGGCTAAAACCGAACAAGGAGGGGCCTGAGCGGTGGTACAGTGGTAGGGCATTTGCCTTGCACGTAGCTAACTTAGAATGAACCACGGCCAGATCCCCAAGCGTCCCAAATGGTCCCCCGAGCCTTCCAGGAGTGATTTCTGAGTGCAGAGCCAGAAGTAACCCTTGAGCTTCACTGGTTATGGCCCAAAAACAAAAACAAACAAGCAAAGCAAAAACCTAGAAAGGACATAATGGCTTTAAAGAAAGAAATAGGAGAGGCTTTCCATCCACAAAAAGCTGGATACACTTTCTTCTCAAATGCAATTGGAAATATTCCAAGATACATCACATGATGGACCACAAAATCAAGAAGAAAATTTATATCATCTATCTTCTCAGATCATGTTGTACTGAAAATAGAAGTGACTTATAAACAGAAACCAAGAAATAACTTTAATGCCTGGAAATTAAACTGCTCATTATTGAACAACCAATGAGTCGGAGATGAAATCAAAGAGGAAATTAAACGATGTATGAAAGGGCTGGAGAGATATCACAGTGGTAGGGCACTTGTCATGCATGCAGAAGGATGGTGGTCCAAATCCCGGCATCTCGTATGGTCCCCCGAGCCTGCCAGGGGTGATTTCTGAACATAGAGTCAGGAGTAGCCCCTGAGCGCTGCCGGGTGTGACCCAAAACAAACAAACAAAAAAAGATGCCTGGAAACAAATAAAAACAAATACAGTATTATCAGAATTTGTGGGACCCAGCAAAAGCTGTATGAAGAGGGAAATTTTAACTTCGCAAGCATTCATCAGGAAGGGGGAAAGGGCCAAAATGAATACCTTAATGGCACAGTTCAAAACATTAGAAATGGTCCAACAAAATTAATCAAAAATAGGTAGGCAGGAAGGAAATAATAGACCTTATAGCAGAAATTAATGAACTGGAAACCCCAAAGACAATCCAAAAAATCAATGAAAGCATGAATTGGTTCTTTAAAAAATAAGATCAGTAAACCATTAGCAAACTCAAACAAAAAGAGAAGCAGAGAGAGAGAAAGAGAGAGAGACTTAATAAACCAGATCTGAAATAAAAAGAAGTCTCTACAGATACTACAGAAACTCAAATGGTAATCAGATTATTTTAAGAATCTTTATGCCACAAAAAATAACCTGGAAGAAATTAATGAATTTTTAGATTCCTACACCTTGCCAGGTTGAAACAAGATGATTTGGAATATGTGAACAGACACAATCCTATAGAGGAAATTGAGATGGTAATCAAAAGACTGCTCAAAAAAAAAAAAAAAAAAACCAGGACCTGATGGATTCACAAGTAAATTCTTTCAAGCATTTAATGAGGACCTACTGCCTATCTTTTTAAATCTCTTCCATAAAATTGAAGAAACAGAGACATTAATAGTTTCATGAAGCTAACATCATCTTGTCACCTAAAGCAGAGAGACCACAAAGAAAATCAAACTACTGACCAATATCTCTGATTAACAAAGACATAAAGATACTCAACAAAACACAAGCAAATAGAATCCAATAGCTCAATAAGGTCATACAACATGATCAATATAATTCAGTTCACAGATGCAAGAATGGTTTAACATACACAAGTCAATCAATATAATACATCATATCAATAAAAGAAAAAGCAAAAATCATTTGATCATATCAATAGATATAGAGAAAGCTTTTGACAAATTTCAGCACCCACTCATGGAAAGAAATATACTCCTGATACCGTGGTTACATTCACTGCAACAGATAACATTGATTTGAAGAAATCACAGTAACAATATATGATTATTTAAAACTATAATAAAATATTAAAAACAACTAACTCAATCTCTGCTATTAGGAATATTCTTTGCTTTGAGTGAGTTCTGTAATCCTCCAATCAGCAGTCAGACCTCCCATTGGAATTGGTACCTCCCCATCTAGGAAGATATTCAAATGACTTTATGTATACCAACATATAGAAATTTTTTACTTAGTTTTAGCAAATCTATGCACAGAACTCAAGTCGTATAATTTGGTCAGAAAGAAAAGAAATCTTTAGAAGTTCTTGCATCTTTTGTTAAAAGTTTAGCCTAGAAGTACATAACTTACTTTTGCTAAAATATATTGGCTACAACTGGTAACAGAGGCCACCAAGCTTAAGAGAGCAAGAAATATCATTTCATTATTTATCCAAATATATTCATGTTGATATATGTCCATTAAATAGAATTAAATTCCAGATCACTGAAAATATGTTTCTACTTTACCATTTGCTTCTAGTCAGGCAGCTGACTGATCATTTTCTGTAGCTGCACAGGTCTTATATATTATGCAAAAATTTTATTTTTGCCATTTATGGCTATTTCATTACACCTATAAATCTTTGCTAGCTATAGTAAACGAGGTAAAACCATAACTGAGTTGCAAAGGTTTTTTGAGAGATGGTATCTAAAACTTTCATGTAGGGTAAACATATTCAGAGAAAGTAATTTAACATACAAATAAGAACAGAGGACTAGGTACTCATCATAAAGCTTGGGAATTAGGAGGACAGGAGAAAGATAGATACTGAAAGAGACTAACAAAAAAAGAGAAAAAGAGAAAGACACCAAAAAGAAAGAGACAAAAAAGAGAGAAAGAAACAAAAAAGGATATAAAACTATTGAGAAACAAAAACAAGGAGAAAGTTACTAAGTCATAAGGAGTTTTTGCATGTTTTTTATTGGGGTAATGTAGTTTACCACAGTTTCTATATTATTGTTTCATACTACTTGTTCTACTTTTCCACTCCCATAACTAAATGTCGGGAACCCTTGACCATTGTTCCTATGGTCTCTTCCTCCTCTTAGCTGCTACCACAATTCACTGTTGTGTTGCCACTATCTTGGGACTTTCTTCCCATGGATGCTGTATATTTTTGACAGTTTTATCTACAGCAGAGATGAAGATGTGGGAGGATTTATGAAGGATTTGGGACTTGAAAATGAGAGACTCACTGATTTCTGAGACCAGCGAAGTTCCGGGATATTGAAAAAGCTGGAAATAGTATTACAGTTTGATGAAGATTTTAGAGAACATGGGGAATTAGCCAGTTTAAGTGGATTTGTGAAAATTTAGGTAGGGAAGGGGAGGGCGAAAAATGTCTGATGAGGATAACTATATTTACCTCTTCCCAGTATAACAACAATCTATTCCCAAATCTAACCCCAAACTTGGACTAATCTATGTAGAAAGTGACCTGAACACTGGAATAGCAAATATTCTTCAGAGCAGACAAAGGAACATTGCACATAATATATTGTAGACAATTATGCCCTTACCACAGCATACTACATACAGGAAGCAATTTTGAAGATGTTTCCCTTGTGTGTAAGGACAGTTAAAATAAATGTTTGGCACCACATCTATGATTCTATACCTAATATTAGTACAAAGTTTAGAAACATTAGGATATAAATAAAGGTTTAGTAACTTACAGAAACATTCTTTTTGTTGTTGTTGTTGTTTTTGTTTTTGTTTTTGGACCACACCTGGTGATGCTCAGGGCTTATTCCTGGCTATGTGCTCAGAAATCTCTCCTGACTTGGGGAACCATATGGGACACTGGGGAATCAAACCATGATTCTTCCTAGGTTAGCGCGTGCAAGGCAAATGCCCTACCACTTGCTCCACTGCTCCAGTCCCTATAGAAATACTCTTGGTGACTTCCTGCAACCTTGCTGATGGCAGCACTGGTGATTACTACCTTAAAAATCTTGAACCTCCTGGACCTCCCTCTTCTTAGAGACTGATGGAAAATTTGTGAGGAAAGATAGACACAAGTTTGGCAAATAATCTGAATCAATAAGGGCTAAGAAGCAATTAGAAGAGAACGTATTGTAGGGAAAAACAGTGGCAGACCCCAGCTGACTTCCAGCCAGCAAGTTTCAAATCTGTAGTCAGATAATCACCCTATACACACACCCTAAAGCCAAAATGGTTAATAAATAGGATCCCACTTACTGCTGTTTTCCCTCACCTGTCCATAACCATACAGTATTACAACCTTCTACCCCTGATTTGAATGCTGTATCCAGGAGAAATTTGTCATCTAGCTTCCTCTTAAAACTGTCAGAACAAATTCCCTAGACAGTTCACAAGTGGATGTGAACGTGATGTCTTAGTGACTTTCTGAGACAGATAACCTTGAACCCTTTTTTGCACTCAGACCTGCTTAGATTTGACACACAGGCATTGGCCAAGTATGTACATATCCAGTATGTACCCTGGCTGCTAACCATTCCCTGGAATTCAGCGAATAGACAACCAGACAGTCTTGGACTTCTGGTTCCCCCCAATATGATGTATCAGTGCCCAAGATACTTGTGATCTAATTCTGATCTCCATCCAGACCCACTCAAGCTCAGCATCACAACAAAGTCCAGGTACCTGTAACTGTTATTTCTCTGAATCCTGGGACTCAGAGCTATTAACTGAAATGAAAAAAACAAGTTAAACAAAAACAAACTAGAGAAAATTTCAGAAAAAAGTTCAAATGTACATAATAGAGCTAAAGTATACATGTGTATCTAGAATAAAAGTACAATAGAAATAATCAGCAGAAAAATAGAGGAAAGTTAAAATCAAATTAGTGAGCTCAAAGAGAAAGCCTAGGATCTGAGCAAAAACCAAGACCACTTATTACAAAAGACTGATTATAACAATTATTGATGGAACAGAACTTCTAGAATCATACTCTATCCTAGATTTTGTCCTATGACCAGTGCAAATACCAAGATCTCTAACTAAAGAGGTCTGATTTTTATCATTCACAATTGAATGGAAAGTTTCCTGGCATAATAAAAAGGCCTTGGGGTGTGGTAATGAGCATGTAAGGAGCCAGTAGTTGTTCCCATGACAGTATGCTTCAAGGGCGGAGAAAACTTGAATCTCTTAGGCCAAGGGAATTCCTTTTTTCACTTACCCAATACTTACTGTGCTTATGCAAAGAAGGGGGGGCATAAACCCATGCCCCACCAGCACTCCTTTTTTTCTCTTCTTTTTCTTTTTTACTTTTTCTCTTTTTTATTCCTTTTTTAATTTCTTTTCTTTCTTTTTCACTCTTGTGGTTATTATTTGGTGACTTTTTTGCTGCTGGTTGTTTTTTATTTTTTGGTAGTTCCTATCATTTATTTATTTATTTATTTATTTATTTATTTATTTTTGTAAAAACTGTTGGGTTTTCTTTTCTGTTGTATGTTTTTATTCATTTTTTTCTTGTCTTCTTCCAGCAGAAAAATACAATTTGAATCATCTTGTTCTGCCTCATGAATTGAGGAGGGAAATAACAATGAATAATACCAGGACAAAACAGCCATAGGAACATTCAGTGGAATTAAAAAATGATCTGACTTAAACATCAAACCTAACATCAACAACAGAATCAACACCCTATCTACAACAAGCTATACACAGAGGGGAACAGTTTCACTAGCACTCCAAGGGACAAAGGGGAGATATGAGACACATGCTGGGAAAAGGGGTGGAGGGAGGACAACTCTGATGGTGGGAATGGCCCTGATTCATTGTCACTATGTTATTCACTCTTTGGTCACAATAAAATTTTTTATAAAAAATAAAAAAGAGTTTGAAATAATTTGATTTATTCATTAATAGTTGGAATATCTCACTGGGTGTGGCCCAAAAAAACAAAAAAAATAGTTGGAATAACTAGTAAACTTATCTGGACCTGGGTTTTTGTTTCGGTAGATATTTTTTATTATCATTTTTATTTCCCTGTTAGTTATTGGTCTGTTCAGGTGTTTGTTTCTTCTTATTCAATCTTACAAGGTTATAAGAGTCCAACTATTTAATGATTTCTTCTAGGTTCTCCAATTTCATGGTCCTCTGAGTACCACCAGGAGTGATCTCTGATCACAGAGTTAGATATAATACCTACAAGCACTATGAGGAGCATCCTAAATCAAAATATCATACTCATCATCCTAAAAACAAAGGATCAGTCCCAATTTTGACTATCAGAAGAATTATGTGAAATTTCCCCTTAAATATCAATGAAGAAAATGAATATAAGTAATCTCCAAACATCTAATGAGTACTCTGTGAATTGATAGAATGCTTTTTCAGACTTATAAGAAGTACATATCTACTCTGCACCATGAAAGTTCATGGATTTTTCTATTGTTAGATCAATGCTCAGACATTTTTCCTGAAGGATGTTTTCAAACTACTGTGTCGCTATTCATATTAATTTTAGCAACTGATGTAGCCTCAAAATGTGGATGAAGGCCCAGTCCATCCATACAGAATTTTATCATTCTTTGTTGCAATCTAGGACAACTTCATATTAACCTCATGTCTTTGTTCTGAGTTCCAATAAGAAAAAGGACTGAAAAAATTATATATTCACATGTGTATGCAACACACAATCACACCAATCCTCGTGTACAGCTTTATACCAACCAAAAAAAAAAATTTCTTGCTAACCCACACCAGGACCGAAAAATAATGGGGATACATAGGAATTCTTCTATACTAAACAATGTCAAAAATTTGGAAAGGCCCCAAAACATTAAAACTTTACTAACTTTTTCCAATGAATAATGCAAAGCAGCAATGGATAGACTGTTCACTGAATCAAAGGAAATAAGAGTAGAGCTTCATCAATGACACAAAACATTTAAAAAATTGTTACTGAGTGAAGAGTTAACAGAGAATTTAAAATCCTAATGGAGGGAACAAGCTACAGACTTACATAAAAGAATGTTTCAGTATGTTCAAGGACAAGATACAATATATGACCCATAGGAACAAAATGGAAAATTTATTTCAAAAAATAATAAAGCCTCAGAAACTTCAGAAGCAACCACAAGAGAAACAATATCTAAGGAATCAATATCCCAGAAATACTATCCGGGACTCATGATTCCCAAAAGGAACTGAGAGAAAGAAAATGAAGAAGCTCTGGTAGAAGAAATAATAGTAAAGAGTTTCCCCAATCTGAGGATCAATTCATACATTCACATACAGGAAGCACAATGAGTTCCCCCTCAAAATCAACCCAAGCAGAACATTACTGATACATTAAAATTAAAATGGTGAGAGTTAAAGATAGACATAAGAGCTCCAAGAACAGAGAACAATATTTTACAAAGAAGCATCTTTGAAATATACCACATATTTCTAAATTAAGCTCTAAAGACTAGAATTGAATGGTACAACATAGTCAATACTCTAAATGAATAGGACACCCAAACAAATTTATTCTCTCTAGTTAGGTTATCATTTGGGTTTAATTAATTACATTAAAATTTTACTTAAAAATAACAAAAGAAAATAAAACTATACTAACATACAGAAATACATATTCAAAAGGTGGTAATAATAATTTCAATAATTTCATTAAGTATCAATATGATGAATTCACCAATAAAAAAACACAGAGTAGACAGGTTAGAAATTCATTTCAATGTGAACTTTCTCAAAATCCCCATGTCATTAATTAAAGACCTTTTATTTTATTTAAAGACATTAAAATCTTATTTCTAAATTTCATATGAAATTATAAACTCCCCACATGGTGAAAGCATTTCTGAGAATAAAAAGGTAGATTTGAAGCATTAGATTTCATAATGATATCTCTAACACAACGCTATAGTAATTAAAATTTCCTGGAGACAGAGAAACAGTACTCTTGATTTGCACATAGCCTACCAAGATTCAGTACCTGGCACTACATATTGTCTCTTTAGCGCTACAGGAGTGATCCCCAACACAGCTGTATACACCCAAAAACAACAACAACAAAAATAGCCAGTTGGACTTTCCTTGCCTCTTACTTAGATGTAACAAGCAAACATACAAAGAATTATACTGTAACATTTCTTCTCCCTTGTTTATAGATATACTCAAGTTTATTATAAAAAAGAAAAAGATTAACTCGCCCCATTATAATATACCTAGCATTTATGCAATTAAGAAGCCCATTAAATTGTTCTTCAAAAGAGGATCACTACTTTCTCCAAAACTAAGTTTAATTGCTAACTCTGATCTTTGGAGAGCAAATGACATTTAAAAGACACTTAATTTTATTCTTGTAAGAAATATTTGAGAATGAAGCATGAGAAATTTTCCAGAAAAAGAATAGAAGAAAATACTTTCAGGAATAATTGGTTTCATTGTCCTCTCAGAGGAGAAGCAGTTTTGCTTGGTCAAACTCTAATATTCTAGCAATGAAGGGTTTGAAAATGAGGCAAAGTAAAAAACAGATTCTGTGTTTCAAAGGCCATCTATGCCACACTAAGTATTTCTTTAAGCAACAGCAACATTTTTCCAATTACAAGATATGTGCTCCAATTTGTTCCTCTAGAGTTGTCTCTGCAAAGAGGAAGGAAGATAAACTAGAATAAACTAGATAAAATAGACTGGTGATAGAAACAAGAGAAATAGGGAACAAATAGACAACAAAATGAGCTTGGCACCACATGTAACACACACTGTACTAAATGTAGTCCCTTTCATCTGTCTATCTCAGACGAAACAATTCTAAATTTGCTAAGGAAGTTTTCAATGTGACCTGATAAAGATGCAATGAAGATAGAGATAGAAAATATGTAATGAACTTTTTACACAAGCACTCTTGGAGATGGCTCTCATGGGAATAAAGGTTTAATAATAGTTGTTCTTGGGGCCTGAGTAGTCACACAGTGGTAGGGTGTTTGCCTTGTATATGGCTAACCCAGGACGGACACAAGTTCAATCCCCAGCATCGCATATGATCCCCATGAGTAGGGGCAATTTCTGAGCGTAGAGCCAGGAATAACTCCTGAATGCCACCAAATGTGGCTATATATATAGTTCTGAGGTGCAAGAAACTGAGCAGACAGGCAGGAAGCAGGGTCCACTTTGTGACTCAGAAAATCATTTTCACTCAACTCAGTGTGCCCCAAGGAGAGCGTGGCTGCTTTACTTCAGAAATTTTTCAAAGAAATAAATCATCATTCTGAAATTCATATGGAATAATAAACCTCCATGAATAGTTAAAGCAATCATTGCATAAAAAAGATATGAGGTATCTCTTTCATCAACTTTAAACTTTACTACAGCAGCAATCATTAAAAAATATGGTATTGGAATACAAACAGAACTTCAGATCAATGGAATAGATTTGGATATCATGAGACTGACACGTAGGTAGAAGATTAATTAATCATAGATAAAGGAGAAAGAAATATGAAGCAGAGCAAGGAAATCTTGAACAAGTAGTTTTTGGAAAATTGATCAGCTACATATAAAAAATTGAAACTCAAACCTCTTTTTTACACCATGTATAAATTTAAATCAAATTAAAGACCATTATATCAGACTTAAAAACATAAGGTACATAGACAAAAATGCAGGCAGAACATTCCATGATGTTGAATGTAAAAGAAGTATCTTCAAGGATGAAGCATCATTGAATAAGCAAATGAAGGCAAAGGTAAATAAATGAGACTACATTAAATTAGGAAGCTTCTGTACATCAAAGAAAATGGTAACTAGGACATAAAGACTGACCATGGGATAGGAGAAACTACTCATCCAATACCCATCTGATAAGGGGCTAATATTTATGATATATAAAACATTAGTAGAACTTACCAAGAAGAAAACATCAATCCCCATCCAAAAATGTGAAGAAATGAACAGAAACTTCCTCAAAGAAGAAATGCAGATGACCAAAAGGCACATGAATAAATACTCCACATCTTCAAACATTAAGAAGTTGAAGATCGGGGCCCGGGAGATAGCATGGAGGTAAGGCATTTACCTTTCATACAAAAGGTTATCGGTTCGAATCCTGGTGCCCCATATGGTCCCCCGTGCCTGCCAGGAGCAATTTCTGAGCATGGAGCCAGGAGTAACCCCTGAGCGCTGCTGGGTGTGACCCAAAAACCAAAAAAAAAAAAAAAAAAAGAAGTTGAAGATCAAATCAAAAATGAAATATCATCTCTGACCACCAAGATAGACACGCATTAAAAAGAATAAGAACAGACAGTGCTGGCGCAGATACAGGGAGAAAGGAACTGTAATTCACGTCAATGGGAATGTCAATTGCGTGAAAAAATACCATTGGATTTCCCCAATCTAATTTCTGGGTATACATCCATAAATGAGACTACATTAAATTAGGAAGCTTCTGTACATCAAAGAAAAAGTAACTAGGACATAAAGACTGACCATGGGATAGGAGAAACTACTCATTCAATACCCATCTGATAAGGGGCTAATATTTATGATATTAATGAATTAATGGGCAGTGGGGAAACCTGGAGACATTGGGAGAGTGAAGTCAACACTGGTGGTGGGATTGGTGTTGGGACATTGTGTGCCTGAAACACAACTGCAAATAACTTTGTCAATCACTATGTCCTAATACAAGTTACTTAAATTTAAGAAAGAATAATTGTTCCCTCTGAGAAAAATAATCACTTCTGTGCTGTTGGTAGAGGCCTTTGGATTGGTCCTCATATTGCCTTGTAATTAGATGTCTTTCTATTGGTTCCTTTGGTTTATCTGTTGAAAAGACATTTCCCCATTGTCTCCTCATCTGGCTTTTTCCCCTCCCCTTGGGGATGGGCTTGTTTTATCCCAATAAAGTCTACTTAAGGCTACTCGGAAGGCCTAGAGGAGAAGCTGCCATCTTGACTGCTGGCTCCACGTGTTGGAGTGACTGGCTTGTGGGTGAACAAATCGCAGTGTGAGTTTCTGGCCTGCTCTTCTTTCCCAACTGTGTGTGGATTATTTCCTGTGTCAGACTTGCTGCTGGACCTTCGTTTTTTTGTCCTCCCCAGACTTAGGAAATAGGTATCCCACTCCCTCTCTGTAGTTGGGGAACGCACAACCCATCATTTCACACTATACTTCAGTTTTTATAGTCCTTCCCTATTATTCTAGTCTCTATTACTCTCACACAGAGCTATCTTTCCCTATTTCTCCATTGATTAAACTTTAATGTTCAGGCCTTGTTAAAAGGAAGACCAGAAAACTCTTGGGTGATATGAAAAGGTTCAGATTTCACTCCTGAAGAACAAAGGTCACTATATTATATGTGACCTATGTGATATAGTTGGTACCATATTACAATGATGATTTCTTGGATGATTCCTCGCATCCCAACTTCTCTGTAAATGCCCAGAAATCACATTTTGAACGCTTTGGGAAACTCCTCACATCACCAAGAGCTGGATATACAGCTGGTGCTTTTTTAATTATTCTAACTGAATAATTAAGAGGAAAAAAATAGCAATAAACTGCTAGACTTCTGCGTAAAATTTAAGGTGAATGGAGATACTAACTTAATTATTATTTTATGACAGATTAAAATATATATAAGAATAGGGGTTGGACAGATAGAACAGTAGACGGGGTGCTTGTCTTGCATGCAGCCAATCCAAATTCAAACTTTAGGATCATATAGAAATACCAGGGTTAGGAATGTTCCCTGAGCACGGAGCTAGGAATAAGCTCCGAGCATCACTGTGTTTGGTCTAAAACAAAATAAAATTTATCACCCCCCATTGAGCATTTAAATAGGTCTCAGACTCAGAATAAGTTAGGTAAGTTCTTTCATATTTGAGTAAGGTATTTGTTGCGTGGAGCCTCCTAAATGCCAAACAAAACTGAAAGTTTTGTCAATAACGATATATGGAGACAATTTCTTGATGATTTAGGAAAATATATAGACAAGAAAGACAAAGAGGCCACTTTTTCATTACCAAGTGTATCTTCTCATCCATTCCATACATTATAATATAATGCATTGTTTTCAGGTTATATCCTACAAAACAGAAAACAGAAAATATCAGCAAAGGCCATTTTGAGTTCTTTGCTTCATACCAAATAGTCCACTTCTTTGTATGACCTTCCAAGAAAACATCTTTGACATCACAGAAATTTAAAAAAGTTCATTGTAATATAATACCTTACACATACATTACAAATTCTAACTAAAAATGCTAGATTCTATGATAAAATTTTTAATTAACATATATGACAGAAGGCAATTCAAGTTTCTAAAAGTTGCTAGATAATGCATATGCTAATATAACAAAACACAGTTAAGCAAGGTATTTTAAACATTGTCACAGTAAAATGATTACTTCGTTTCAGAAACTGTTTATAGGATATTGTGTTATAGAAAATTAATCCACTTAATTTTGTTTCATAGTATCAATTTTTCTATTAGGATTGAAGTAAAAGAAAGTGTTGCTAAAGATATGCACTTTTACATGACACAAGGTCACTTGTATACATTAAAATCTGGACATAACTGTGATAATTATTCTTTAGTGCAAAATTTGAAAGCAAACCTTCCTACAGAACATGAAAAGAGCATAACGAATATGTGTGATTATTTGAAAGTAGGTGTGAGTGAGACAGACTAATTTACTAATGATACAAAACCCACTAGGTTATCTGGAGACCGGAAGGGTCTAGTGATTTGCCATGAAAGGCCCATGTTGGGGAACTGGAAAGTAGGGAATAAAAACATAAATAAGCTAGAAATTTTTCTGCCTTTTATGTTAGAAACTTAAATGGATGACTTCAAAATATGAAAAGTGTCCATTACTCCAAGAAAACAATCTGGTTTTGCATATATATATAAATATAAATGTATATGCCAGTTGTATATTTCATATATTTACTGTGTTACATGTATACCGGTATTACATACAGAAAAACAGTATAGGAAGATCAGTAACTAAATACTATGTAACATTGTCCTTTTCATGTGATATTTATTAGTTGGGAAGTTGATTGGAAAGACTGCTCACAAATATTTTATCACACAGTGACAAGGTCCAGGTCAACATAAAAAGATTTTATATATATATATATATATATATATATATAAACACATACATATATAAAGCATTAATTACTTCCTTTGAGTGTGTAGAAGTGGGAAGATTTTTACCATGCTCTGCTGTGCTCAGTGTTTATTGCTGCTCTATCCTCAGGGATCACTCTTGGTCGTGCTCAGGAGACCATATACAGAGACAAGGATAGAGCTAGACTTGGCTTCATAAAAGGCAAAAACCTTAAACTCTGGATTATCTCTGTGAACCAATGTTCACTAAATGAATGTTTTTCATCTCATCCAGTAGTTCATAACTTTAATATAACAAACATTTTATTTGGAAAAACAACTGCTACAGTGATAATATGGAAGAGAAATATTTAATGACATTTTTCTTGGGAGATTTACATGCCTCTAATACATTGGGTCAATTTAGTCAAATACATTGGAAAACAGAAGCCAATCTTGTATATGACACTTGCATGAGCATGGTTTGCTCCAAGTTGAATTTTTAGGGCTCTTTTTTCTTTTTTTTTTTCTTTTTTTTTGGTTTTTCAGGCCACACCTGTTTGATGCTCAGGGGTTACTCCTGGCTAAGTGCTCAGAAATTGCCCCTGGCTTGGGGGGCCATATGGGACGCCGGGGGATTCAACCGCGGTCCTTCCTTGGCTAGCGTTTGCAAGGCAGACACCTCACCTCTAGCGCCACCTCGCCGGCCCCTCTCTTCTTCTTTCTAATAAAATTTGTGTACACAGGATTCAGTAGGCAAAACTGGCTACTATCAGCACAAGAGTGCTACACTGAACAAATTCCAGATTCCTTCCCATGGTCCTCTTCCATCTGGCTAAATATATTGGTTTTCTCAGGACAATTCCCTTTCACCTGTATTCCAAGCATGCCTTCTCCTGACAGGTTTGCCCAGCTGTGGCAATGACCATATGGCTAGGTTCAACCCTGCCCTCTCTCTTAGCTAGTTCATAGTGTTTTCATGGAGGCAAGTTATTTATAGACTCTTCCCCAAGCTATCCTTTCTCAAAAAGCTATCTAGAATTCCAATTGCATTATTCTTAGTTCCCTTTGGCATTCACACGGTCACAAGGATGCACCTTGCTGACTGTGACTCATATAGCTTATTTCAAAGAATTAATTCAAAATGTGTATTAATGCCATTATCTTTAATGGCCTCACTTAAATCTTGTTCCATTATTCCTTATGTTGTGGCATATATTTGATTTGCACTCCTAATTGCTTAATGCTACCGAGTGTGATTCTGGCATATGTTAAAACAAATTGAATCTTTTCTTCTATTTTAAAGTCATTTTAAATATATTTAAACTTTCTCTTTCCTTTGGTATTTACCCTCACTGAAACATAAATATTCATTACAATAGTTGAGGGAATCAAAACTAATGCAAGGCTCCAGAAATAACTACAATGAAGAATTTGCTTAATAATGTATCCCATACACCACCCAAGACTTTGCAAACTTACTTTTGTTATGGTGGTGGTAGCTGATGTTACACATTTGGTTGTTATGTATGATTGTGGTAGTAACCCTAGGGGTGGTTTCAGTAAGCACTTAGGAACCACTTTAATGAAGGTACTAATCCCGCTTATGGGGACTCTTCTATCATGACCCACACTCCTCCCAATGATCTGATTCCATGACAGTTGCATATTAGAGTGAAGATTTCAACATATTAGCCTGGAGAGACTCTCACTGAGTTGTGAAACATACTGCTCTGGAGAACTGATCCAAGAAGGAAAAGTCAAAGAAATTTTTTTTCATATGCCTGCTAGTGGGAGAATATGAGGACAAATTTTCCTGGGCACTTAGATCAGCACTTCCAAGGAGATCTAGTCGAATTTCAGCACCAAGATATTCATATAAAATAAGTGCCAGCATGAGTAACTTTTCTTCATTCTTCAAACCTCCACTCTTTTTTAAAATAATATCTTTATTTAAGCACCATTATTATAAACATGATTGTAGTTGGGTTTCAGTCATAAACACAACACCCCCTTCACCAGTCCACCCTTCCCACCACCAATGACCCCCTCCCTCCTCTTCCACCCCTGCCTGTATCCAAGACAGGCATTCTACTTCTCTCATTCTTTAACATTGTCATGCTAGTTGTTCATGTAGTTATTTCCCTAACTGCACTCATCACTCTCTGTGGTGAGCTTCATATAGTGGGCTGGAACTTCCAGCTCTCACTTCTATTGTCTCTGAGCATTATTACAATAATGCCTTCTATTTTTCTTAAAACCCATAGATGAGTAAGACTATTCTGTGTCTTTCTCTCAAACCTCCACTTTTATGAAGATCAAATTTACTCAAATCGCAACACAGATGTCACAGAGAGGACATGTAACCATTCAGCCACACGCACCCAAAATAGGAGCATTCCTCCTTCTGTATTCCTTGTATATCCATTTTATGCATGCTCTCTGTGAAAGTTGAAGTAGTTAGGCTAGGTAATATTTATTCTTTGTATAGTTAGCTCAACATGTTGCTAAAGTAATAATTGAATCAGTTAATTAAGGACAGATTATCCTTTCAGCATCATTCTCCTATTCAGTGGCTTTTCTCCAGGTTTAAAGCATGCCATGCTCCTTCCTATCTCAGATAATTCAGACATGTTCTCTCAGCCTAGAAACTCTTCTCAGTTTTCTTTGCAGACTTGATTTATCTGAATGCACTGTCAGCCCCACTGACATTGAACTGATTGTCTGACATGCCTCTATTTTTTGGGGGGTGGCGTTTATTACAAAATACAATTTTATTACTTTTCTAAAACTACAATTGAGTTTTAAATTAATATATTAATTAAATAAATTAAACATAATATACAATACTGTAGTTGCTTTTTGTATTGTGTAAGATAAATAAAATTAATTTTAGGGGGCTGTAGGAATAATACAGCAGGTACAGAAGATGCCTTAAATGCTGCTGACCCAAGTTTGATCCTTGGTATCCCATATGGTCCTGAAACACCACAGATGTGACCCTTGAGCACAGAACCATGATAAGCCCTGAGCATAATTATTTCATCGGGGGCATTCCTCTTCTGTTGGTCCCAGAATGACTTTTTCTTTTTTGTTTGTTTGTTTGTTTGTTTGTTTGTTTGTTTTTGGGCCACACCCAGTGACGCTCAGGGGTTACTCCTGGCTATGCGCTCAGAAGTCGCTCCTGGCAGGCACGGGGGACCATATGGGAACCGGGGATCGAACCGTGGTCCGTCCTAGGCTAGGCAGCAGGCACCTTACCTCCAGCACCACCTCCCGGCTCCCCCAGAATGACTTTTTCAAAGATACATTCTCTAGTTCTGGTCATCTTTATTTTTTTCTATTCACAAGCCCTGTCAAAAAAATTTTGACATGATCCCAGACATCTATAATAGGCATAAAAATGAAATTCTTACTGAAAATCATGAATTTATCTGAAAGCAAAATCCTTGTAAACTCCATATTAAGTTATCCAAAAGGGGTTTCAACCTATAGTCTAAATAGTTATACTAGATCTAATAAAATGTCATGATTTACTTTGGGTCTTTCCAACTAGATCATCATAATTATACTCATCATAAAATAAATATTGGGCACACTCATGGCAGTGGGAATTGTCTAAATCAAAATGTTCAGAAACCATAGCTACTGTTACATATAATGAAATACTATAACCCTAACCCAAATATGATCATGTTACTTAAACAAAAAATATATTTTAAAAATAAAATTAAAAAAAGAAATACTAACCCTCACTCATTGTTGGTAGTATCATTTGCTTTATACTTTATGAAAAAAAGAGTATATAAATCTCTCAAAAATTTAAAATAGAACTTCAGTATGAATCAGCAACTATCCCAGTTTTCTGCATCTACCTTAGAACACATAAAATTAGGTCATAAGGATATATGCATACATACTGTATAAGTTAATAGTTCACTACAGAACTATTAACAGTAGGCATCTGGAAACAATCCAGATGGGAACGACCCAATGAGAAAAATAGGGGAAAAAAAGTGTGGTATATGTATGTTGTATAAATATAAAATATAGGGGCCCGGGAGATAGCATGGAGGTAAGGCAGTTTCCTTTCATGCAAAAGGTCATCGGTTCGAATCCCGGTGCCCCATATGGTCCCCCGTGCCTGCCAGGAGCAATTTCTGAGCATGGAGCCAGGAGTAACCCCTGAGCACTGCCAGGTGTGACCCAAAAAAATAAACCAAAAATAAATAAATAAATATAAAATATAGTATCCTAGTGTGGGTGGGGGTGGCCTTTCTCAGATTGGTCCTGCACCTGTAACCCCTAATGCCAGCAGGTCTGAAAGCTCCAAGAGAATAGCAGAGAAATAATCTACACTCAGTCAGTTGAAGATTCAGGAGATATCCAGGTTTTTTGTTTTGTTTGCTTTGGTTTGGTTTGGTTTGGTTTGGTTTGGTTATAGGATACATATAGTCTTGTCATGATTCTATCAGCTTGTCATCTGTAGATCGCAATCTTGGCTTTGGACGGACCAAAGGGTGACAAGTCTTCTGATTTTGTCTTATCTTTCTATGGTGGGGTAGGGTAGCCTTGTTCTAGGTCAAGTTGTTCCCATTTTCCTCGTTGTCAGCATATCCTTTTAGAGCTGGCACTTGATGGTGTCCCAGCAGTATTAAGGATGTCCCAGACAGGATTTGTTTCCTGTAGTTGTGAAAAACTGAGTCATTTCTATGTCTGGGATCCAGAGTTCAAGGCTGGACAGATGATGTCTAATCACCTGGGGTCTAAGTTGGGTCCACATGACATATTTTCAGGGTGGGAGATGTCCCTGTATTATAAACAAGTATGAGATCTCATCCCTAGTAGATGAGATCTCGTTTTTATACATAAGATTTCCCCCTTTTTTTAGTGTGTCTTTGCAGGGGGAAATGGTGCTACATTATATTGCTGGTGCATTTGGGGGTGGGAAGAGAAGAAAACACAACAAGTTGCACTCCCAAAAAATATAAGGAATAAAAAAAAACTATATGTACTCACATAAATATATAAAAATAATAAAATACCAAGTTAATTGAAGGAACAGAACGGTGCAATAGACTATCTTACTATTGGGGGGGAAAGCAGGTAAAGAGGTACTGTGTACAGATCTATTACTTATGATGGAGGTATAGGTTTCCCCATTGACTTTTGGGATTTTCTTGTGGTGTGTGGGTTCCCGGGCGCCTTTACATCATGCCCCCTGGCCTTCTTCAGTTTGGTAAGAGATCTCGGCAGGAAGGTCATGGGGAAAGTTCTTGCTTTTGGGGTGTTTTTAGAGCTAAGTCCATTTTCAAGTACCAGTCCATATTAGGAAGGGTTGGTAAGGAGGGACACACATCCTGATTCAGCAGGGGAGATGGTTGACTCTTCTTGCGAGGGATGAGGTGTGAGTTTGAGTGGGTGTCCCTTCGTTTGGGCTCTGGGTACTGGCTCGTTGGGGTAGAAAGTCAGTCTTGATGCCTAATGGATTAAGAATTGAGGGTGAAGAGTTTTAATAAGGTGGGAAATCTGGATGGGGTTGAGGGGTGCGGGGATAGTCGGATATTCAAAGGGGGGAGAGGGGAAAGTATATAGAAGGGGCAGGAGAGAAGAAAAAATATATTAAAAAGAAAGGGAGAAGAGAAAAAAGGAAGAAAGTAGTGAGAAGAGAGGAGAAAAGAGAAAGGGAATTCTAGTTTGCTTGAATGAGTTCAGTGAGTATGGCCTGTAGTATCAGTCTGTATGTTGCTGTTGGTACTTCGGTGGTCTGACTTGTCGCGTGCTTCAAGTCCTAAAAGAAGGTGTAGCCTGGGGATAAAGTGTACATTAGAGAGGTTTCTTGGGACATTCTATAGTGCAAGCTGGGTATGGTATCTCGTGTGACTGAGCCCCGGGGTGCCATCTTGTTTTGTCCATCCTATGTATCCAATAATGGCTGTGAATATAAAAGCTGAGAGGTTATTTTAAATATATAAAGATTAAAGCATTAAAACCTATTGTTATGAGATGTTTCCATTGGAGTCAGTGATTTCCCATGGTATTCTTTACCTGTATTTCAGTATAAGATTCCTAAGGGGATATTATGGGTCTTTGTGGTAGAAGGCTGATTACATACCTGTTCTCTCTATACTGCTGTTTCTGTTGTTGTTGATTTCTTTGTGGTATAATGTTTAGTCCGGGGTATGTGTTGTTCTTCTTTCATGTGTTTTGGGCACTACCTCTCGGTATTTGTTGACTATTACAGTGTTTGGAGTTTCTACCCTGTTAAACCCTGTTATTTGATTGTTGAGTATTGGTTGTATGTAATGTGTTTGTTCTAGGTGCTTCAGAATAGTGCTATCATTCTGTATTTATCTTTCATCTTCTGACTAACTTCGTTTAACATAATATGATCTAGATCCATCCATGTTGCTGCAAAATCTGTGATTGTATCATTTCTAACTGCCATGTAGTATTCCATTGTGTATAGATACCACATCTTAATGATCCACTCATCTGTTGTTGGACATCGAGGTTGGTTCCAGGATTTGGCTATTATACTGAGCGCTGCTATAAATAGTGGGGTGCACATATATTTTGGGATGAATGTCCTTCTGACTTGGGGGTAGATACCTAGGAGAGCAATTGCTGGGTCAAACGGCACCTCAATTCTTATTTCCTTGAGCACTCTCCAGACTGTTCTCCATAGGGATTGAACTAGGGGGCATTCCCACCAGCAGTGGATGAGAGTGCCTTTTGTACCGAATCCCCACCAGCAGAGACTGTTCCCATTATTTTTGATGTGAGCCATTCTCACTGGTGTGAGGTGGTACCTCATTGTTGTTTTGATTTGAATTTCTCTGATAATAAGTGAAGGTGGGCATGTTTTCATGTGTTTGTTAATCATCTTTCTGTCTTCTTTAGAGAAGTGTCTATTCATTTCTTCTTCCCATTTTTTATGACTTTATTTGGTTTTGGGGGGCTCAGATCTGGGTTTGATTCCCGGCATCCCATATGGTCCCCAAAGCCTGCCAAGAGTGATTTCTAACTGCAAAGCCAGAAGTAACCTCTGTATGCCACCAGGTATCCCCCCCCCAAAAAAAACAAAAAACAAATCTCATTTTTCCTGTGTATGAAATAGAACAGACAAGAAGACAAGAGTTCATCAAAGACTATAAGAGAAATGACAACACCAAGGTATTTAGTAAAGTTCCAGTCCCTCAGATATTCTAAAAGAATAATAAAGCAAAAAAAAAGTTACTTCTCACACTTTATGGGTGACATTTATGTGATTCTAAGACAGTCTATTTAAGAGTTTCACACCTGAATTAAGAGGTGCTTTACAAGAGGTTCAATGTGCTAGCAATCCCCCCCAAAAGTTATAAATTTGGTGCTATTATAATCAAGACATCAAAGTACTGTGTTTTAACAGCTCCTAAGATAGTCCCAGATTAAAAAAAAAAAGACCCATTATTTTTCCCATCTGTTCCTAATCACATTTAAATAAAATTACTCTGAGTACACTTTTTTAAAATCATATTATTTAATCATCATCATAAGACTGTAAAATCGTACTTCCATTAGCTCTTTTTTAATAGTGAAATTGAAACTGAGAGAGGTTAGTGAACTAACTAGTCCAAAGTCATAATATTATTAAATATCAAAGTAAAGACTCCAGCACAGGTCCACCCAATCCCTTGATTTCATTTTCTTAATAACTTGTTCGTGGTGTATCACAGTGCCATGCGAGTTCACTACAGACAGCAGGGCAGTGGTGATTCCGTTTTTCTCAAAACATGCAACATGCGTAATGTTATAAGGTGAGCAAACCATGGAAAAGGGTACATCCTCCACTATGGCAAAACTGCTCTCTAATTGGCAATACAAGAGTTTCTGCCAACAGAAGTATCGTCAGAAAAATCCATGGCAGAGATGGTCAAATTATTACTCTACAAAATAATAACAGTGGCCATATGTTACAGTCTGGTTCCATAAACATCTCAATTTCTAATGCTCAATCTTCCCCAATCTATAATTGTATATGGCTATTCAAATAGCAGTTGGAAACTTAGTTTATGTGTTGATTTCTTATTATTGGTCTGAAGAGCTTATGTTATCTAATTAACAGGGAAGGCATATGTGCTAATATTTCTCTACTGTAACATAGGTTCTCACAACAGGTATTACGTTTGATACTCATTTCATTTTCATTTTAGGCCTCAGGAAGCCTAAATAAATATTTTATTACTTCTTCCACAAATACAAGAGGGCAACAAAACTAAGTTGCTCATTTGAAATTCCTAGTTATGTTATTTGAAACTGTGTGATTTTGGTTTCCTTTAATTACTTTTATCAAGAGATCTAACAGTTCCTCCTTTTTTCATTAGTTCCTCGGTTTTCTATAAAGTATTGGCTAATATTACACACTACCTAATATTAATATTGACAATATTCATGATATTAACAATGTGATGTGGGAGCCGGGAGGTGGCGCAGGAGGTAAGGTGCCTGCTGCCTTGCCTAGGACGGACCACGGTTCGATCTCCCGGTTCCCATATGGTCCCCGGTGCCTGCCAGGAGCGACTTCTGAGCACATAGCCAGGAGTAACCCCTGAGCGTCACTGGGTGTGGCCCAAAAACCAAAAAAAAAAAAACCCAATGTGATGTGATGAATATTCATTACAGCAACATTCAGTAATACAGATAGATATTTGTCATTTAGCCATTTGTTTTGATGTCCTGTGTTTAGTATTTTCCACTCACATGTGCAGTTGTCCATATAAAGTCCTAAGCTGGTTTAAGTGATTAAGACAGACAAATAAACCAAATAGTATTTACTATTACTTATTCTAGTAATCCTTATACAATATCCTGCCTCCTTTCTAAGTATATATATATACATATATATATGTCAATTCTAGACTTCTGAATGATATGTAAGTGATATTCATTTGATATGCATTCATATCAAAAACATAAGAACTTACCACAATGCAAACGAAGTGAATACCAAAGACTATATAAATTATGGTGCAAGGAAAACAATCAGATGAAGGCCAGGTAAATGGCAAACTCATCAAGCCCAAGAATCAAGAGACAATAAAAAATAAACTGACTGGGACTGAAAGCAACTAGGGAATTCTGTCTCTATCAAAGAGCAGTTAATTACACCCATGTTAGGCATTACAGTGAAGGTTTGTCATTCCAGAATTTTCTAAATCTTAACTCGAGATTGCATTTGAAATCTCCTTTATAATAAAAGCAACAAAAATATTATATTTCAAATGACTTGTAAGCCAAACACAATCATTTCGAGCATGTTGATGTGCTTCTGAATTTAATGTACCACAAATAATTCAGACAAGATTTGATGCAGCAGCGACATTTTAGGAGGACTGGACATCTTCCTTTTCATTCAGAAAACTTGCTTTAGGTACTGTCTATTTCTATTACATCTTTATCCATCATTGGTTTACATATTCTGTCTATGTCCCATCATAGTCGAGAAAAAACCAAAAGCTTGAGTTTAGGAGTTTCTCATTTTTTTTTCTATCACAAAACTGAGCTTGAGAACAATTCACTCTAGGAAGCTTCTTACTCCCCAGACTGCTATATCACATATAAAAACACATCAAATATATTTATGTAACCCTAAGGCAATTATTTTATCTGTATAATGAAAAAATTAAGTTTTCACCTTCTTCAAATGACAGATAAGTTGTGTGGAAGGTATGTCTTATTATGTAAGTCAAAATGACATATCACCCAAGTATGAAGAAGGAAGAAAAGCAAAAGGGGCCATGATGCTTGAAAAGGAACTTAAAGCATCTATGGAATAAACATAAAACACGCAAAAAATAAAACCAAACAAGCACTGTGTTCTATGTGAGGTCTCATTAAGAAAATTCACTAAAGAACACAGGGAGATTTGACATTGTAAAACACAAAAGAGCAGGCAAGTTCGGAATATCTTTTAAATTGCTTTCTTAGGTGAGGGAGGAGTGGAAGCAGAGACTGAAAGAGACAGGGCTTGCAAACCACTACTAGATAGAATGTCAACACAAGATAGATGAGTTCTGAACACAAAGGTTTTACAGAATTTCATCTTTCAATTAGAGTTTATCCAGGTAACAACAGACTCAGGTCTTGCTGAGCCTAATACAACGGGCAGCTGCTGTGTGTTTGCTGGAAACAGCTGTTCCCAAAATTAGCCACAACCCATAAGGCTGAAGTAAAAGCTCTAGACTTGCTGGAATGATTATGGTGCTTGTACTAAAATTCGTACTAGACGTGAAGATTTTTACAGAAGGTTAGACTTTGTTTCCTGATCCATCTAACCACACTGTCTCTTTTGATGAGAAAGTTAAGCCTATTGACATTTAGAAAATTATTGTTATGAAAAAAATTGTTGCTACTTATAAACAAGAGTTTTGCTTATTTTATCATTTGCCATTTTGTTGTTAGTAGGAATGCATTCTGTATTCCTCGAAGAGCTGGTTTAAATGCAATAAATGCCCTCAGCTGTTGTTTGACTAACAATGTTCATTTATCACCTCTGAAATCTCAATAATAATCTTTTAGGGTAGAGAATTTACAGTGTAGGTTCTTTGCATGCATGGCTTTAAACATATTACTTTATACTCCTTCTTGCTTGTATAGTTTCATGTAAGTTATCAGATGTAAATCTTATGATGTTTCCTTTAAAAACTGTCTCTCACTTTGGTTCTTGCTATTTTAATTACAATGTGCCCTGATATTGTTGTGCTTGGGTTTATTTTTTTTAATACTTGGTGTACCTTATGAATTCTTGTGCAAATCCCCCTCCTAGATTGGGAGGGGGGACTTCAGATGCAAGGCTGATTCAATATATTTAAACAAAATAATAAAATATATCATATAAACAAAAGGAAAGATAAAATATATGACATAATTACTGACAAAGAAAAAGCTTTTGATAAGATACATTCACATACACAAACAAAACCCTCAACTAGAAGAATTAGTAATTATTATTTATTACATTTATTACAAATTCATCACCAACATCATACCTAATAGCGATAAGGTGAGAGATTTTCTTCTGATATCAGGCACAATGCAACAATATACATTTTACCCATTATTACTTAGTATGTTTTGGAATTTCTTGCCTCATCAATAAAGCATGAACAAAGTTCAAAGTCATTTTAATTGGACTATAAGTTAAATTACTATTATTTGTAGTTGCTAGCTATGTACATTAGAGACCCTAAAGACTCAAATCTCTTGGGATAAATAAGCCTATTACAAATACTATCCAAAACATCATACAGATTATGGGGCCAGAGCAGTGGCACAGCAATAGGGAATCTGCCTTGCAAATGCTAGCCTAGGATGAATAGCGGTTCAAACCCCAGTGTCCTTTATGGTCCCCCAAGCCAGAAGCAATTTTTGAGCAAATAACCAGGAGTCACTGGGTGTGGACCAAAAACCAAAAAGAAAAAAACCACAGATTAGATGTGATTTCTATCAAATCCTGATGACAGATTCAGAGAGATATTAGGGTGTTTGCCAGATTTGATTCCATATGGACCCCTGAGCAATGCCATGACAGTAATAAAATAGAATCAAGTGCTAAAATTAAGTCCCCCCAAATATAAATATTGATTTTGGGGTCACACCCAACAGCGCTCAGGGGTTATTCTGGGCTCTATGCTCAGAAATCACTCCTGACAGGCTCTGGCACCATATGGGATGTCGGGATTCAAACCATTGTCCTTTTACATGCAAAGCAAATGCCCTACCTCCATGCTATCTCTCCGGCAATCCCAAAATATATTAACAGGTAATTTATGGGTACATAAAAAAATCTGGGTACATAAAATGGAGTCAAAAACCCTTTTAAGCAAATGATGTTAGGAAAAAAGAAAGAAAAGAAGAAAGTGAAAGAAAGAAAAGAAAGAGAGAAAGAAAGAAAGAAAGAAAGAAAGAAAGAAAGAAAGAAAGAAAGAAAGAAAGAAAGAAAGAAAGAAAGAAAGAAAGAAAGAAAGAAAGAAAGAAAGAAAGAAAGAAAGAAAGAAAGAAAGAAAGAAAGAAAGAAAGAAGAAAATAAAATAAATAATACAAAAAGGAGAAAAGGGAAGACAGAAGTTTATTCAAAGTGGATTAAAGACCCAGAGATCAAATCAGAATCTATAAATACAAGGAAAATATTGGTAGAACCTTCCAGGACATGGCCCTCCAATGTATTTTCAATAATTTGACTCCATTGACAAAGAAATAAAAAAGAAAATAAAGGAATGGAACTACATCAAAATTATAAAAGCATCATAAAATCAAGTTGGGATAAAATAATAGCACACACCCTGCTTAATGGAAAGAGTACTCTCACACAGTAAAGATTTAATATCCAAAATACAATAAACATTTTCAAAGATCAACAGCAAAACACAAGTAACACCATCAATTATGGGAAGAGGAGATAAGCAGAGACTTCTCTATAGAGGACATATGGACACCAGTAGGCATACAAAAAAACATTCATTGTCACTTATTATCAGGGAAGTGTAAATCAAAATGATAATGAGAAATGTCATGATAGTGAGAATGACATATATCAAAAATATTGAAAACAACCAGTTTGAGCTAGATATGGTTAAAAAAAAAGAACCTTTACATGGTGTTGGTAAAAATGTTTTCTGGTTCAGTCTTAATGGAAACAGTATAGAGATATTTAAAAATAAATAGAACTCCCACACAACCCACTAATTCCACTTCTTGGCATCTTCCCATTGAGTGCAAAAAAATTAACTTCAAAAGTATGCACATCTATATTTATATGGTATTTAATAAAAATAAGCCAGAATATAAAAGCAGTTCAAATGTCCAGTGACAGATCAATAAATAAAGAATTTGTGATATAAATACACATGGTAAAATACTCAACTCAGCTATATAAAAAAAATAAAACCTCTCAGTTCATTGCAACAAAGGAGAAACTGGAGGGCATTCTGGTAAGCAAAATGTGTCAGAAGGAGGAGGACAAAATCAAGATGATCTCACTAGTCTGTTGTCTATAGAGAGAACAAAGAAATGGTATCAATTGAACTAGAAGGGACCTGAAGAGACAGTATAGAGCAGGAAGGGCCCTTGCCTTGCACACAACTGACCAGGGTTCAGTTCCCAAGTCCATTTGGACCTCCAAGACCTGCTATGATCCCTGAATGTAGAGGCAGGAGTAACTTTGAACATGCTGGATGTGGCCCCTCTCCCCAAACAAACAAACATAAAGAACCTTAGAAGGACAAAAATTGGTTTCCAGTCTCTCAGAGACATGAGTTTGATGATATTGTTTCTTTGGGTGAAGTATTAAATATTTTATTTTAAACAAATCTGAGTCTTCATTGTAATCTTCATCTAAACCACTATTTCTATGTGGTTTAAATTAAGTACTATTTCTCCTTTCCCTCAGCAACATTTTATGACCTTTCAAGACAAGGCTTATTTTAAGTTCACTTATTGACATATAGGAGTGTTACTATTAAAACCAGATAAATTGCCTAATAACAGTTGCATTATGTTTTCAACTCTATCTTTTGGTATGGACAAGTCATTTGCAGTATAAACATTTTGTCACTTTGGCGAAAATAAACAGAGTAAAAGAAAGAGAAAATTATTCCTTAATTTTACTTAAACAGTCCCTAACAACATTCAGACAACATTCTTCAAGGCTTTGGAATAGTCAGTTATAGTTTGGTGGAATCATAAAAAAAACCTCATAATGCCCAAACAAGAAATGTTTCAAAAACAAGAAATTGGTTTGAAGTTATACTACAAAGTCAAAGTGATCAGAACAGCATGGTATTAGAACAAAGACAGACTTTAGGACTAATGCATCAGAATATAATATTCAATCACAAGCCCCCAAGTATATGGTCAGCTGATTTTGGACATAAGATGGAATAAAGATAGCTTCTTCATAAAATGGTCTTGGAACAATTGAGCAACTGCATATAAGAAGTTAAACCTGGATTTGCATGATATATTACACAAAAGTCTGCTCTGTGTGGATCAAACACCTTGAAAACAGAACTGAGTCTCCATAGTACATTGAAGAAGGTATAAGTAGAACACTCCAAGATTAGACCTCCAAGGAATTTTCAACAATATAGCAATAGCAAAGGCTACAGAATCAAATATTAACAAATTAGACTAAAGCAAACTAAAAAGATTCAGTATGGAAATAGAAATACAGGCTAAAACTAAAAGACAGCTAACTGGGTGGAAGAAAATACTGACACTCAACACATCAGATAAAGTTGATATACAAAGTACTCAAAACGATTAATCCCTCAAAACTCTTAAAAACACATCAAAACGAGGAGAGAAAATGAACAGTACCTCTCTGAGGAAGAATTACAGGTAGTCAGTGGGCACATGAAAAACAATGCTCATCATCAGTTATCATTAGGGAAATCAAATTAAGATGACAATGAGAAATCATCTTATGTCAGTGAGTATGACACATATTAAAAATACTGGAAACAATCTGTGTTTGTGGGCATATGGTGAAAAAAATTCCTACTAAAGGGCACATGTATAAGATAATACCTAAATAAAACCCAAAACAAAGGTGTTTTTCCCATCTTCCTCTTCCCCATAACTTCTTTCTTTGAAATGCAAAGCCCACTGGATAGTTACTTTTGTGTTTTGACCTTCCCCCTCCTGGTATTGGGAGTCGGTTTGAATAAAGGGAGCACTTCTGGTTTTTGACTTGGGAAAGGGATCACTTGGCAGAAAGAGGCCATGAGGCAAAAAGTATAACCAGGTCGACAAATCTTATCCTGACTGGCTTAGTATTATTTTTCCGCCTTTACCCTGTTTCATCAGTTCTGTCCACCGAAGGGTTGAGAAACAAGGTGACTGGGGCAATATCACAACCTTTGGACTTTTATTTTACAGTATGCACACCACTATTTATTGCAGCACTTAACAATTGCTAAAAATTGTAAATGTAAAAAATGGGGTCAGAGAGATAGCATGGAGTAAGGCGTTTGCCTTGCATGCAGAAGGTCGGTGGTTCAAATCCCAACATCCCAGATGGTCCCCCGAGCCTGCCAGGAGTGATTTCTGAGCATAGAGTCAGGAGTAACCCCTGAATGCTGCCAGGTGTGACTCTAAAAACAAAACAAAAAAAATATTGGAATCAACCTATATGTCCAACAGATGAGTATATTATGAAACTGTAATACAACTGTAGTGCAAATATACAATGGAATACTACATATCTTCAAAAAATGATGCAATCATGATTTGCTGCAACATGGATGGAACTTGAAGATGTCATGTTAAATGAAGCCAGAGCAGGACAAATACAAGTTGATATCACTTATGTGTGGCATGTAGAATAACTCTCTGAAGGAGTGCAATGGTTTCAACAGGGGTTGTCAGACACTCTTGGCCTCAGAGGAGAGTGAGGAGAAGAAAAGAAATTGAGTGGAGGAGGAGAAAGACAAATGTGAAATAATAGCACATGGTAAGGGGACTCAGATACATTGATGGTGTTAAGGAGAGCCAGAACTAAATATTCAAAGCATGGAGTCAACATCAAAGAAATCATGATTCTCAAACCAAAACAGCCAAACTTTAAAATGTGCCTGCTTTGATGTTAGGTGATGGGGTACCAGGGAGAGTGGTATTGATGGACTTTTGGAATATAGGTGAAGGGAGGTTGACAAGGTGTTGGAATTAGTGCTGAAAACATTGTATGTTTAAAACTTGACTATGAATTACTTTGTAAGTGACAATGCTTTAAATAAAAGATTTAAAAATTGATAAAAAAAAGAAAGTAGAAAAGTCTTTAAAAAAAAAGAAGAAGAAAGAAATGAGAGTAAAAAGGGCCCAACAGACACAGAAATGCAAAAATGTGACAACTGTGTGACCCAAGAGAAGTGTCAGGCCACAAAGATGGAGCAAAGTGAATTGAGAAAGTCTTACCAGAGTAGAAAACTTCAGGGTAAAGCTGAGAAACTCAAGTGGAAATAACTCAGTCAGATAGAGGCAGGGATGGACTGTAAGTGCTCATAAAAGTGACTTCACCTGCCATGTCTCCCATTGAGATTTCTGTTTGTTTGTTTGTGGCCACACCAAGAGTTACTTTTGGCTATGCGCTCAGAAATCGCTCCTGGCTTGGGACGCCAGGGGATCGAACTCAGGTCTACCAACGTAAGATAAATGCCCTACCACTGTGCCACCACTCCGATCCTTCCCATTGACATTTCTATACTGGTTTTGGACATTTAATAACCAATGGAGGAGGGAGATTTGGGACATTGGTGGTGGGAATGTTGCACCCGTGAAGGGGATGTTCTTTACATGACTGAAACCCAACTACAATCATGTTTGTAATCAAGGTGTTTAAATAAAAATATTAATATAAAAAAAGAAGTTCTTGGGAAGGATCATACAATTTAGAAGACATCCCTGGAGAGTCTATACTTTCTCTTCTTCCCTGAACATCTGTGCATGGCCTCAGGCAGCATTTCCTAAAGTGGTACTGGCTTCTACCCTACTTCCCTGATACCCAAACAGCAAGCCAATCCATGATATGGGACTGTGAGGTCCTTGGAATATTATGAACACTTTCAACATTGGCACATTTCTTTTATGAGGGGAGATTACCTACTTGAACTGTAAATACAGAATAATTGCTAACAGTTATATTTTTAAATATTTCCATTCACAGGAAGGATAACGGTGCCAGATTCTAACAGAGGAGGAAGTGATCCCAAAGTTCTTTTGTTTTTTATTGTTTTTGTTGTTTTACTTTTTCAGAAAAAGAAAAGTAGACTAAGTATTAAATTGTGCTTCAAAACCCCTGATTTACCTCTTTTAACTTAACACTTGAGTTAAGTAGGAGGCTGCAGGAGACCATGTTATTACTAAATTATGCTTTTATTTTCCTTTGATGTGCCTGATGCGACTTGCTTGCACATATTGGGGTATTTAGTCAATGAACCCTGGGCCCCTAGTTATTTATTTATTTACCAATTTCCCTGGCATTATCAAAAGCAAAGAGCAGCTGTGATTTCCCCAGTTCAAGCACACAGCTGAATGTTTAAAAGGCCTGTCTTTGTCCAGGCTTCTGTACATTGTTGAATTACATTCACAGAAAAATAAAATAAAGAAAGGGTGTCAGAGCAAAACCCCATTTTCCAGCTGTGGGAGGATGTGTATTCCAAAACCTTTGATTAACAATAGACTAATTACTGATACATAAATGGGAAAAGCAACACAGTGTGGCCTTTGGAAGTAAGTGTTCATACGCATTACTGTCCTCAGTGGACCAGAGGGAAAAAAACAAAATAGATTCATTCCCTCTTGCCCATGCCGCCAGAGTCTTTTTCTGGATATCGGGTCTATATCAAGTGAGAATTTATTTAAGCAATAACATCTAAATCAGAAGCAACAGATTCCCTAATGTGGATATAATTACCACTAATTGATAAGTAGCCCGTTCTTTTTTCACAATTGGATCTTATTTATTTATTTATATAATTACTTTAATTAATCCCTGTGGTTAGAAAATTATTCACGATTGAGTTTCTGTCATAGAATATACACCACCCTTGACCAGTAAACTTTTCCTGTCACCAATGTCCCCAGTTTCCCTCCCATTCCCACCTCTGGTCTGCCTCTGGGACAGTCATTTTCCATCTCTGTCTAGTTCTCTCTATCTCTCTTTCCATTTGACACAATTGTTAGTGAAAAGAAACCATGCATGTCACTTTATCCTTTTCAGCACCCACTTCTTTTTCAGAGTGATATATTCCCTTTTTCTAAGTTTTTCCAGAGTATTTGGAAATTGTCTTTCTCTGTCTCTCAGAACCACCTGGAGCTCCGCACAATTTAGCAACTGAGGACTACTGTTTGTGCCACAGTGCTGGCATCACAGCGTGCCAGCAGCATCTTGTCCAATGTCATGCCAAAGCTCCTTTCTGATTAATAGATCCTCTAATGTCATACAAACTTGCCAAATTCTTTATTGTAATCTAGGAAATAAGGTTATAATAGTGCTATGGTTAAGAAGCTGATCGCCATACTCACTGTACACCACCTTAATAAAAATGTCCAAGACCCTACAGCACTGTTTCTATGTCATTTTCAGTCTACTTTTTTATTTCCTCAGTATTCTCACACTGATTGGGAATATTAGTTTTATACTTCAAGATCAAGGGTTTTTATTTAATCCTGTGATCCTATCTATTCTCTTGTTTTATTTCTCTATAAAATAAATATGAGCTTAACATTATAGCCCCAGTTTCATACATATTACAGTAAATTGCAAGATTTCTTCTTATTAAATAAAAAATGTACTCTGGCATTGTATATTTTATCACAACTTCTTCACCGATGGTGCTGCCATCAGACATTTGCTGGGAATGCCCTCTGGGATAGCCTATATGAAAAACACTATGGAATTCTGTCTTTATACTTACAGAAAAGTAGAAAAAAAGCTCTCATAAGAACAGCTATTTCACTTTGTGGCATCTATTCTCTAAACACAAATCACTCATTTGAAAAATATAAATGCAAGCCTATATTTTTGCAGCACTTAAGATAATACCCAGGATATGAACATAGTCCAATATCAAATATTTTTATCATTATTTCTTTACTGGTAGCATTTGGAATATCCAGGTCTCCCAGACAAATACATCTTTTCCCTAATTCCTCTCCAGCAAGAATAATTCTATAAATATCACTTTGTTTTAAGTTTTCCACACTGTACATTTTATTACTAAAATATCCTTATGGATAATGCCTTAAAACACCAACATTGCGAGTTTCAAAGCTGTTATAAATCAAGAATCAGGGTGTGACTAGTTGGATGCTCTGGCTCCATATCTTTCATGACATCAGAATAAAGGGATCAATTGAGTTGCAGATGTCTCAAGTCCAAGCTAATGTTATGGACAGGATTAAGTTTCTCACAAGCTTTTGGTCAGAGGACATTAGTATCTCCCTGACTTTGGTTAAGGGTACACCTCAGTTTCCTGTCACATGGGTCACTTCACAGGACACCGCTAGAGCCTAACATAAATGGCAGAAATGGAGAAAGAGGCAGAGAAAGGTGTTTTTTGGTCCAAAACACCCCTTTATGTATCTCAGCATAAACCCTTGTCTTGCATACTTAAAGTCTAGGTTCAATTCCAACACTGGAAAAAAAAAGGGGGGGAATCAAAATTCCTCTCTTGTAGAAAACAAATTATGAATTTTCCATAATAGGAATACAGGGATAACAGAGAGTATTTCTTATCCCATGTTCAATGAATCTGGTCCAAGATAGAAGAGTTAAAAAAGGAAAAAAACATTTCAACTTCATTAGTCTATCCTGAAAATAATCACATCCCCACCAGGCTATAAAAGTACTGGTGTGTGTGTTTGTGTGCGTGTATGCATACATGCACGTGTGTGTGTTTAATCTTAGCCAGACAACCAGCTGCCATCCGAGAAAGTAATGACAGAGAAACAATGAGCTGTTTTTAGGAACGCAGGTTATTCTGCTGGAAAGAGCTTTTCGTGGAACTTTGTTTTCCCCTTTGATTTCAGCCCCCACATCATCTTTTCTCCCCACTAGTAGAACCCAGTCACACATTATCCCCACTTCATGCACTGCCCCCTGCCATTCCAGGGAGCAAGAAATTGGACATGAAACACACTCTATGCAGATCGGTCTTAATCACCTGGAACAGATGGTGCAGAAAGTGGCAGGTAAGTGCAATTTTGAATTTCCTCTGGATGTATCTTCACATGCAGAAACAACAAAGCAATCGAACCAACTGTCAAATGTCAGTGTCAGCTCTGGCTTTTGAACTGCCTGGCCTGCCATAACCCTAATTGTAGCCGAATCTATGTCTCCACTTCTCCATTAATTAACTTACATTTGATACGCTAAATGCAAGGAGAGGTACAGAAGGGGGAAAACAGTGGCAGATTTAACTCCTTTGCTGGGAGAGAGTGGAAGGATGCCCGGTAAATGTATGTGAGTCCAACTCACCTGAGCTGTGTACTAGAACAGGTAATTGCAATAAATCATCCTTTGCCCCATGATCTCAACCTAGTGAAGATTAATGGCAGTAGACACTAAAGCTGCCAACTTGGAAGATTTCAGTGGTGGTGGGAAGGAGGCAATGCGTGAGGAATGTGTGATAAAATGCTACATTGGGACCATAATAAACGGCCTGAAAGGAAGCCGAGGTCCTCCTCTGTAATGCAGAGACATTAAGACCTGTCTGATGGCGATGACAGACAGGTATTTGACGGAGCACACTGGCAGCTATAAAAAAAAAATAGCTAAAAGCTAATGTCAAGATGTGATGTAGGCCTGGCACCTGCCATCAGGAGTAATTATGGCTCTGACCACTCGCTCGCAGGGAGGGCAGAGGAAACAATATTGTGTGTGACTGAGAAGAATCAGTTACATTGGATCCGTAGCACCAATGGCATGGCTAGCTCCTCTGTCATCCTCCAACCTGAAATAGCAGAGCCCAACAACAGTCACTGTTCTCTCTGGACGGATTGGAGGACTGACTTCCCTTTTCTAGCTCCGGTTAGGAGGGAACCCAGGAAGGAAGAAGAGGATGGCTTGAAGATTAGCTGAATTGTTCCGACTAAAGACAATATTTGGTTGAGGTTTTCAGTAGTGGTAGCGCATCTGCCTTGTACGCACTAACTTGGACGGATCTTGGTTTGATCCCCGGCGTCCCATATGGTCCCCCAAGCCAGGAGCAATTTCTGAGCGCATAACCAGGAGTAACCCTTGAGCGTCACCGGGTGTAGCCCAAAAACAAACAAAAAAGTTTTTTAAAAAAAGTAAAGAAAAAGAAATGTGGATCTCCAGAAAGCAGAGATTGCAAGGCAAAAGTTGTGTGCTTGTGGAGAGGAAAGTGAATCTTTCTATATGGTGGCAACATGCTCTCAGAGTGATTGTTACCACACAGAATTTTTTTTTGAGACCTATAAGGGTGGGACCCTCTATTATTTCTTCAAATTGCCCTAACAAAATAACAAACCAAATAACGCGAATGACAGAATTGTTCGCTATCATAAAGTGAAGTGAAGTTCTATATCACCTGTATGAGGGTCATGTCAAAAAGATGTTAAGACTTTACAAAAGAGAAATCATAAAGAGACTTTCAGTCACTGTCTACTGGGGTGATTCTTTGGAGCTCTTTTCCATGGCTGTCATACACCAAAATCATACAGAAAAGCAACTAAATCAAATATAGGTACTCTAGGCCTTTGTTTCTAAAACTATGGAACATGACCTCTTACAACGTTTTAAAAAAATTTAAATAAAGTTCCTTGGGAATGATTCTCAGTAAATTTTTTATGATTTTGTTATTTTTGGGGGGTGGAGCATTTGGACCACACGTGTCTGTACTCAAGTCTTATTCCTAGTCCTGAGCTCATGAATCACTCCTGGTGTTTGGAGTGGTCCCTGTATCACTCTTGGGGACCATATGGGATACAATCTTACCCAAGGATCTCCCCAACCTGGGAAATTGTTTCTAAGAAGATGAGAGTAGCTAAACACACACACACACACACACACACACACACACACACACACACACACACACACACCACTGAATGAAAAAGCACCCAATCAATGATTATACCTTAATGTTCTCTGCTTTTAATACCTTAATGTATCTCTGCTTTTTTGGGAATCCTTATACATTATACCTTAATGTACCTCTGCTTTTTTGGGAATCCTCACTTTGAAAATGGGTGAAAAATGTGCAAAATATATTTTTAAAAAACCATTCTCATCCATCCATTTACATTCAGAAATCACAGTCTTCCCTCTACATACAAACAAACACACACATGCACAAAGTTATACACATGAAAGTAATGTGCAGATAGTATCTGGAGTAGATTGCAGATCTATAAAATATGTTCTGAAAAAGTAAAAATCAAAAATAAAGTCTTTGATGCTTCTAAAATGAAAGAAAAAGATCTTTAGAAAATAATTATCTTTCCCTTAAAAGTTTACCTGATATTTATAATAAAAATAAATGAAAGAAACATGCAAATTTTGGAAATTTATCAACTCCCTTATGTCTAATGTCTGCCTACCCTATGTATCTCAACTATCAAAAGTTATTTGCCAGTTTTTTGATATAATGTACTTTGGGTAGAATGTCCTATAAAGTTATGATCTATATAAGGAAAAACATTAATTCATCATCCTAGTCAATTCTCAATATAGGCAACTTTATAAAATGGTCTTTCTAAATATTATCCTATGTCTAATCTAAATTAATTCCATAATACACTCTCTTCCCTCCACACAAATCTCTTGCCTTTGTTCCTATTTCTGCCTGCCTACCTGCCTAACTGTAGTTCTCTCTCCTACACATATACTGCACAAACATACTTTCATTTATTTTTTTTCTATACATTTAGAGACCCTTTCTGTCAGTGTGGATTTGTGTCTAGCATCGGGACCATTCACGAATTCGCAAGCAACTTACAAGTTCTCCAAGTCAGCAACTATCAGATCTGTTGCAGAAATCCTACCAGACATGATTTTTGGAGGACAGCCAAGAGAGCTGAGAATCTGTTATGAGTTAGCCAGATTGTTTCCATTGAGAACATCTGACTCTGCTAACATTTAAGATCATGTATCTCCCTAACCCAGAGCTTGTCACTTGCCAGCAGGAATAAATAGGACAGCACAGATCCTGAGTCTGGGCCTGAGCATTATGGTTTCTGAACAGAATCAAATCACAGGCCTGGGCTTTCTTCCTCTTTCAAGATGAAGACGAGTCGGTCTGAAGCGGAGGAGAAATATGGAAATCATTAGTGGACTAAGCTATACACAACACAGTATAAAGACCTTTCCAAAGCAATACAGAATAAACAGTCTTTCTGATTCTTCAGGTCCCCAAATTGATAAATCGATTTAGGTAGAATCTGTCTTCTGAATCAATTCAAAGAAGACTAATCATGGTTATTGGCTCCCAGCAAAGACTTGGTTCAGTCTTCTTATCCTCATGCTCAATGATTTATCTACCATTAAATACTGATTTAATTCTCTTTCTGCTCCTCCTCAAGAACCACCTGGCCTTGCTTTCTCTACATCCTTGAGTTCTAGCCACAGTCTAATCCCCAGGGTAAGTATGACCTAGAAATCTGGGTCATTCGAAGACTGAAACACAACTATAACCACTGTGCTTAAATAAAGAAATTATTTAAAAAAATAAAAAGAAATCTGGGCCTCACATGGGCTCTCTATTTAGTGGAAGATATGCATGCTGTTTTTTCTACTGTTGTAGGAGCTGCTATATTTGTAGTCGCCATCTACTTAATTGGTTAGTGTGAAAAGAGGTACTTAGTAATCTTCTATCTCTAGGAATATTTCTCTCTTCTCTGAGAAGTCAGTAACTTCTTAAAAGGTAATCTTCAATATGCATGGGGACATTTCACTGGCTGGCACAATGATAAGGACTGATACGTTGTGGATAGACCTGTGGATGTCAGATATTCTGCAATGCATGCCCAGGACTATTTCTTGCTCCAAATCATTCCACCTTGAATGCCAATTTTCGTGTTTCCATTGAGAAATAAATTGTAAAAGATGATTCTCTATATCTCCTTGGCTACATTCCTTGGGGACACAAGGACAGAATGAGCACTATCCCAGGCATAGAAGAAAACAAGCTTTCTGAAATAGCTACACCATTGACAACTTGACTTGGACTAATCACCACTTTTCTAAGTCAGATTTTTCTAATCATAAAATGAAGACAAATCATGTGACCTTTAGAGTTTTTTGGTTAAATGAGAACATATATAAATATGTAAGTGCCCGTTTCTCAGAAATAAAGAATATAATTAATCGCATTTTCAAAGAAAGGAAAACAGAAGATAGGACTCCACTTCAAACTCGAACTCAAAGAACTAGGTATCCCAGTACTCAAAAGTGTGTGTGTGTGTGTGTGTGTGTGTGTGTGTGTGTGTGTAAGTGAGTGAGTGAGTGTGTGTTATGTGTGTTTGAGAGACAGAGACAAAAAGAGACAGAAATAGAGAGATTGTTTTAGGCCTGCAGTGATAGGCAACCTGCAGCTCGCGAGCCGCATGTGGCTCTTTCCACTTTTAATTTGGCTCTTCTATGTGCTGGATGGCTGCTCCAAGAGCCAGGACTCTGCTCCTAGCCTCTGTCAGTGGCGCCCTGTGTGGCTTTCAAAATAAACTTCAATTATGGTTTTGGTGAGATTTGGGTCAGTTGAAAAAAAAAGGTTGACGACCACTTATTAGGGTGTCTAAATCTGGGAAACAGAGAAAGGGAGAAGTGACTTTGAAAAGCATATGTCAACAGGGGCCTGATATATAGCACTGTGTAGGGCATTTGCCTTGAAAGTGGCCGACCCAGGACTGATGGTGGTTCAAATCCCGGCATTCCATATGGTCCCCCATTCTGGCCAGGAACAATTTCTGAGCACAGACCCAGGAGTAACCCCTGAGCGCCACTGGGAGTGATCCAAGAACCAAAAAAGAAAAAAAGAAAAGAAAAACGTATACCAACAAAAATCTAGCAAAAAATCTAGCAAAAATTCTTAACTGTGAAATGTTATTCTCAAATTATCAGAAAATTAGAAAAAGTTAAAATGAACTTATATTGTCCAATTAAATGTGATAGAAACTTACAGGTATGAATTTTGCATTTACTTATTTTAAAAACAAACTATTGAGGTGGATTCCAACACAATTTTTTTTTTTGGTTTTTGGGCCACACCCAGTGATGCTCAGGGGTTACTCCTGGCTGTGTGCTCAGAAGTCGCTCCTGGCTTGGGGGACCATATGAGAAACCGGGGGATTGAACCGCGGTTCGTCCTAGGCTAGTGCAGGCAAGGCAGGCACCTTACCTGCAGCACCACCGCCCGGCCCCAGGATTCCAACACAATTTACCTGATTTCCAAAGGTTTAGAGGCATATGAGTACTGATACATCAACATATATTGATAAAAATTTTTTGACTTACAGTTCAAATCTTCCATTTTCCATTTTACTGTTAAATGTCAAAGATATAACTGAATAGTATTTATTCAGCATAGATCTTAAGCATAGATAAATTCAATGAGTAATGTTCTCATAGATTTTCTTTATATTATCATATGTAATATTAATTTTAAAGATGATAAGGAAGTTGACAAGACCATCATTCTTTAGCTATAGTAGTGAAAATAGTCTTAGAAATAAAATATTCATAAATATTGTCACCAGGTCACCTTCTCAAACAAGGTGTAAACCAAGTCATGAAAGATCATGGGTATATCAGAAGAAAGTTCATAATCTTGGAAGAAGAGGTGAGGGCCAAGGCCTCACCCTGCAAAAGCCACACCTGCTCTATCCACCACCCAAAATCACCATTTTGCCAATGGCCCAGCCTCACCAATCCTCTACAATTCTCTTTGGGGATACTAATCTGCTCAAACTTCAAATATGATAGTTTTGGGGGTGATATAGAGAGGGCCTTTTGGAAGAGTATGTGGGTACCCTCTCCCCACACCTCTTTATTCCAAGAGGCAGCTGAGAGCAAGCCCCATCATATCAGTTATAGTGCTTTGGATTGCCTGACAACTTCATTTTTTGATGCTTTCATTTTTATAGGAACACACAAATTTAACAGAATGGCTATCTAACAAGAGTTTACTAAACCTTCTGCAATTGTATTAATGACTTCATTGGAGATACAATAATTTTCACAATTGTGCTATATTGTACTGTACTTTTACTTCTTTCATTTTTTAAACTTCCTTTTTTCTCTTCCTTTTAATTTGTTCTATTCTTTTTTAAATAAATTTCACTTACCTGGAAACAAATGTATCACAGTCAACTATGTAATGCATTTTTTAAAATATAATAATAACATAAAAAAAGAAAAAAGAAATCAAATACACCTACTAAAGGCCTTTTACTTTCTTTCAGTCTCATTTATGGCAAGACATTTTAATTTGATTTCAAATATCCTCACCTATAAAATCGCAATAGACATAGTATATACCTCAGAAGATTAGTGTAAAATATGAGATCAACCATGTCATTGGGCGTTATTTTTATTGGTACTTTATAAGGTAAGTGACTTCATAAATCTATACTTAAATTTTAAAAATGAGTTAAAGTTTCCAAGTATTTGTCCATTTTGACCAAGTTGCATGCAACAGTGACCTAAAATAAAATTAAGTCGAAATAAAGCATGAGCTGGGGAGAAAGATCAGTGTTCAGTTCACATGCTTTCTATTTCTAGAGATCAAATTTAAACCTGGCATGACATGGCCACTCAAGCCCCAGTGGGTTACCCAGGAAGGTTCACCAACAATTTCTGGAGTGACCTGTGGCCCTTGGAAACACTGGACCTGAACTTCTCTATATCCTTCAGCCCCAGAACTAAACCACAAGGGTCACAGTTCCACTAAGACATTACTACTTGAGGGATCTCTTCAAAGAATTAACAAATAATAAGATATAAAAAACTTAATTTTCCAAGTCTACTGATTGTTTGACTTCTATTGCAATATCAACATGTCATTTTGGAGGAAAATCTCTAAAATGTTTTTTTTCATTTATATAAAATCATAAAATTATAATGATATTAATCTACTGAAAATAGCCTTTAATCAGAAAACAGAACTTACTTGTTGCTAATAAATAAGTTCAGCTAATGTCTAGAAGAATTTGAACAGTAAGCTTATGTTTACAAAATTAGTATTTTATAAAGTTAGTTTATTGTGAATATACTAGATGCTGATGAACATGGTTTCAAAAATTTGCATTCTAATGTTTCTATTTTATTTTAAATCAGACAAAACAAATAAGTCTAAATAGAATTACATGAGAGTTTGTGGTTCTAAAAGATATGATTTGTCTTTGCCAGTTTCTTTCTATCTCTAATGAATGTAATTGTGCCATCACTCATAATTCCACCCTTTATTTTTACGGACATATATCTATAGCCTTTGCAGCATGAGAACGAAATCCTAAAGAGGAGCTTTAGCATCCAAACATATTATGTTCTATCAACTTATTTATGTATCAATGGGATTGGTCCAATTAGAAAACACTTTCTGAGGAACTATAGGATCCCATAAAGAAGGTAAAACAATATGCCCTGTACCTAGTTATCAGGCCACATCTTTAAATTAAAAAGTCAGTATGGGCCTCATTTTTGTAATAATATCTTTTTTTATGCACCATGATTACAAACATGTTTTAGTTGGATTTTTGTCATAAAAAATCCCCCTTTATGAGTACAACCTTCCCATCACCTAGCCCCCATGTCAATCCTCCCTCACCCCCTGCTTGTATTCAAGACATTCTACTACTCTCATGTATTAATATTATCATGATAATTGTTAGTGTAATTATTTCTCGAACTGCACTCTCCACTCCTTGTGATGAGCTTCACATTGTGAGCCGGTCCTTTCAGCCCTCATCTCTATTGTCTCTGGGCATTATTACAACAAAATCTTTTATTTTTCTTAAAACCTATAGATGAGTAAGACAATTCTGTGTCTATCTCTCTCCCTCTGAATTATTTCCATGTCCATTCATATATAGGAAAATTTCATAACTTCATTTTCTCTGAGAGCTGCATGGTATTCCATTGTGTAAATGTACCACAGTTTCTTAGGCACTCATCTGTTGAAGGGCATCCGGACTGTTTTCAGAGTCTGACTATTGTAAATAGCTCTGCAATGAATATAGGTATGAGGAAGGCATTTTTGTATTGTGTTTTTATGTTCTTAATGTATAGACCTAGGAGTGGTATAGCTAGATCATATGGGAGCTCAATGTCCATTTTTTGAAAAATCTCCATATTGTTTTTCATAAAGGCTGGACTAGATGGCAATCCCACCAACAGCAATTGAGAATTCCTTTCTCTACACATCTCTGTCAGCACTGATTATTCTTGCTCTTTGTGATATGTGACAGTCCCCATGGCCTGAGATGGTACCTAATTGTTCTTTTGATTTGCATCTCCCTGATGATTAGTGATGTGGAGCATTTTTTCATGTGTCTTTTGACCATTTGTATTTATTCTTTGAGGAAGTGCCTTTCACTTCTCCCCATTTTTTGATGGGATTAGATGATTTTTTTCTTGTTAAGTTCTGTCAGTATGTTGTATATCTTGGATATTAGTGCCTTTTCTGATGGGTATTAGGTGAATAGTTTCTCCCATTCTGTGGGTGGCTTTCATATTCTCTTTATTATTTCCTTTGTGGTAGAGAAGCTTCTGAGCTTAATTAGTCCCACCTGTTTATCTCCGCTTCCATTTGTTTGGAGAGTAATGTTTCCTCTTTGAAGATGACTTTAGTCTCAATATCACGGAGTGTTTTACCTGCATATTATATATATCTTATGTTTTTTGGTCTGATAACAAGGTCTTTAATACATTTTGATTTGACCTTTGGGTATGGTGTTAGATGGAGGTCTGAGTTCACTTTTTCTCATGTGGCTGGCCAGTTCTGCCAACACTACTTGTTGAAGAGGCTTTCCTTTCTCCATTTGCATTTCTTGTCCCTTTATCAAAGATTAGTTGATTGTATGTCTGATTTAGCATTCTCTGAATACTCGTCTATTTCATTGATCTGAGAGTCTGACTTTATTTCAATACTATGCATGTATAGGCATCCTTAACTGTATCTCTTTTTTTGTTCATTGTTGTATCCTCAATGCTTTCAAAGTATTTGGAAGGCAGGAGTATGTGATAAATATGTTTATAATACTATAAAGACCTCCATAACTTCAAATTACTTACTTTGTTAAGACACCATAATTTACAAAGTTATTTATAAATAACTTTTAGGCATACAATACTCTAATACCAATCCCATCATTCACCACTAGTTTCAACTTCCCTCCATCTGTGACTTCAGGTTCCCCCCCACCTGCTTTACACCCAGCCCCAGCCTGCCCTCTTTGACAAGCACAGTTTTAGTTTGGTTGTTGTTATTTGGATCTCTTGCTTTCATTGTCATATACATATAAATCATAGAGTAAATAACAATGGAAGCAATTTACTGACTTTGAACAGCATCTATCAAAGGTTTGGACACAAACATGACCTCCTTCTCATGGAGCATGAACTATTTTAGGGAAAGTGAAGCTTGACAACACTGTGAATTTAATATTCTAGCCTTCAGAAAAGGAAGACCAGTGACTATTTTTAGGTCCTCTTGCAAGAACCCTTGACATATCTGAAAGATACAAAGGAAGTTGCGATGAGTGAAAAGTTACTCAGACACTCATCTTTCTGGCTAGAGATCATTTAGTTTACATTGATTAAAGACTGAGAACTTTAAATGTGGAGCCTTCTTTCAGACTTGCAGCTCAATTTCAAAGTCAGCTGCAGGATAGGCCTAATGTGGAAAATCATTAGAGGGTTATCCACAGATATTGGGCTCTTTATCCCTTACATTACTCTTTGGATATCATTAACAGCATGGAACATGATCATGGATATGTAGACTACCCAGCTCCATTTTTCACCTGTGCTGATTCACTTAATACTCAAATACCAAAGAGAGATATGATTTTCTCCATTTTGCTCCATTCATAATTCGACCTATGTTTAGTGACAATGCAGAAATATAAATTCAGTCTGATTCCAAAATGCCTGATGATTAAAGAATTTTCAGGGGCCCGGGAGATAGCATGGAGGTAAGGCATTTGCCTTTCATGCAAAAGGTCATCGGTTCGAATCCCGGTGCCCCATATGGTCCCCCGTGCCTGCCGGGAGCAATTTCTGAGCATGGAGCCAGGAGTAACCCCTGAGCACTGCCGGGTGTGATTTGAAAACCCAAAAAAAAAAAAAAAGAATTTTCAGTTTAGTGATATCATAAATGGTCTCTCATCATTCTGAAAACTTAGAGGAAGACTTAGAAGATAAATAAGAACAACATATCACTGTGTTTATTTTCTTTATTCACTTCTACCACATATGTTAGCATGATCTATCCAGATCTATCTATATAATATCACATCCTGCAAGGACAAACCAAAGGGGCAATATAGTAGCCTTGGTAGAAATTGTGAGGGAATGGAAGGAGGATTTTTCTTTGTATGTTTAAAGGTGATAAATTTCCAGTGAACTAACTGATGCCTTATTTCTAAAAAGTGAGTATAATCCAAATAAATCGGAGCATCTGAGGTCCACTGCCTTACAAGAGAATAGTACCCAACCCACATTTTTATAGTGGGCAGAACCACAAGATATTGCTGGAGCTTTTCTAATTGCATTATATATCTCCAAAATCCTGTTTATCATCATAAATAAGAAGCAGAAGAGAGGGGTTGGAGAGATAGCACAGCGGTAGGGCATTTGCCTGCATGCGGCTGACCCAGGACTGACCTGGTTCAATTCCTAGCATCCCATATGGTCCCCCAAGCTTGCCAGAAGTGATTTCTGAGCAGTGAACCAGGAGTAATCCCTGAACATAGCTGTTTATGGCCCTAAAACCATTAAATAAATAAATATAAATTGATAATAAACTGCTTTTAAAAAAGAAGCAGAAGAGTATGCAAATGGAAGGTTTAAAAAATTCAAAGGTAGCATGATTTTTTTTAAAATGCTTCATAAAAAAGGGCATCATGAAAACCAAGCTGTAAAGTGGGCAGGTCTTGTAAGCCAGGCCTGTCCTGAGCTCTCAGAGCTGGGTGGTTGATGGAGCTAAGGAGCCAAGGCAGTCAGCCTGAAAGGACTCAGAGCATCTTCCAAATGCCTGTCTATCTAGAGGCAGGAGGAAGTCTCCGAACAGCTGCTGCGCTGCTTTGTAAACAAGTGGGGAACACACTTCCTTAACCTGCAATTCTGAGGCTAAAAAATATGTTTATTTCTCTAAGGATTTGGTTGGAAATGCTTCAAAGCTTGCTGCAGGTCTCCGAAAGCTGAAGCTTAATAATGAAGCGATGTGTTTCATCTCTTAAAAACCGTTGTTCTTGAGGAAAAAGAACAGGCTTTGTCTGATTGATAGTGTATGTTTTGGGTCAGATCACAATACCAGAGGCTCTCCGAAAGACATGAAATGCACTTAAGTTCCTCTGCAATAGAAAAAGTGGAAACAAATACTTCCAGATTTCTGGGCAGTTCGGGGAGAAAGGTGCTTGGGGAGACACTTGGCGGACATGTGTTGTGATGACGGGACTATTTCCAGAGACCATTGCCAAGGCAGGTCTCTTGAAAGCTGTAGTTTCAGTGTGGCTGCATCATGGGCCCCCTCCTGTAGCCTTGGATTTGTGCACATGTGCATGCAAACAGGTGCATACACAAACCAGCCAAACACATGCGTTAGCCCTGGTTTTTATGTGTGAGATCAGCAATGCATCAGCAAGGCAATTCTCCAGAAGGCCTAAATTCCAGTCACAACTCAACTACTTGGCCACTAACTTCTACCTGGTCTTCTCAGTCTCCTGAGCCTTGATTTCTTCATTTGTAAATGAGGATGATTCTGTTGTAATCAATAAACTCAGGGTTTTGATGATGAGCCATATTAAAAAGAAATGGCAGAGCGGGTGTGATGATGCAGCAGTAGGGCGTTTGCCTTGCATGCAGTTGACCCAGGACGGACCGCAGTTCGATCCCTCTGTGTCCCAAATGGTACCACAAACCAGGAGCGAGATTTGAGTGCGCAGCCAGGAGTAACCCCTGAGCATCACTGGGTGTAGTCCAAAAATTAAAAAAAAAAAGACATCTAGGAAAGCCTATTACAGATCCTATATCTGCTCTTATAGAGTCAGAGTTATAGCACAGTGGGTAGGGAATTTGCCTTACATGTTGCCAACGCAGATTCAATCCCTGGCATCACATAGGGTCCCCCCAAGACAGCCAAGAGAACAAAGTACATTCCTGAACACTGAGCCAGGAGTAACCCCTGAGCAACACTGATTGTATCTCCAAAACCAATAAATAAATAAACACAAAACCAACATATAAATCATCATATATTCAGAAAAATAGCAACATTTACAGGAAGTCTGCTCTTCAGGGTCAGAGAAATAATAAAGCAGATAAGGTACTTGTCTTATATGATGCTTATCTAGGTTCCATTCCCGGCAACCCATAGGATCCTCCATTCCCACCAGGAGTGATCCCAGCATGCAAAAACAAGAGTAAACCCGAAGCATTCCTTACCCCAAACAAACAAAAATAAAAACAAAAATTCTGCTTTTATGGGTCATAGACTAGCAGAACAGACTTCATCTTTAGTCTTGGGCTTGTTAAAAACCTGGATCCAGGGCCGTATCTCAGACATCAGGTACAGAACCTGCATTTCTGGGAGTAAGATTCAAATCCAGGACCTCACACATGTGCAAAAGCTCCGCTACTCCTGAACCAAGATCTCCATCTTAACAATATCCCAAAGACAATAAATACATACACTGTGAAATTGATTTATAAACTAAATGCACAACCGAATATAACCCGCCAGACTGTTGGCTACCAAAGCACCAACCACACATCTGATGTTGTTGTTGTTGTTGTTGTTGTTTTTGGGTCACACCTGGTGGTGCTCAGGGATCATTCCTGTCTCTACACTCAGAAATCGCTCCTGGTAAGCTACGGGGGACCATCTGGGATGCTGGGATTTGCACCATCAGTCTGTCCTGGATTGGCTGCTTGCAAGGCAAATGCCCTATCGCTGTGCTATAGCTCCAGCCCCATATCTGTCTTCTTGAGTCATTTCTTGGTCAACTCTGCTTTCTCAATGGATTTGGTATTCCTAAATCAGAAACAGTCATTTCTCAGAACAATGTGAATAAGGCTTACCTTATATCATTAACAAAGAGCGAACCTACACAAGAATTATGAAGCTACATCATATATGTGTGCATGTTTAACTTATTCTCACTTAAAAGATCCTAAAGGGGGTCTTGCTTTTCACTGACTACATATATTCTCCCCCCACCTTGCCCCCTTCTATTCCCACGACAGGACCCAAGACCCCCTCCCCAATCCTTCTTCTTATTCTTTATAATCTTTTCCTTTCTCATGGCCATGGAAACACTTATGCTGAGTGAAATAAGTCAGAGGGAGTGAGAGAGACACAAAATAGTCTCATTCATCCATGGGTTAAAACCTAAAGGAAAAATAAAAGAGATTATTTTAATAATGTCCAGAGATAAAGGCTAGAGGAACCGGCCCACACTATTAAGCTCACTACAAAGTGTGGTGAGCATAGTAAGGGAAATAACTTCACTAACAACTACCATGACAATGTTAATACGTGAGAGAAGTAGAGTGTCTGTCTCAAATACAAGCAGGGGGTAAGGAAGGATGGAGATGGGGAGCATTGGTGGTGGAAAGGTTGCACTGATGAAGGGGTGGGTATTCTTTTTATGACTGAAGCCCAACTACAATCATGTTTGTAATCATGGTATTTAAATAAAAACATTGTTTTTAAAATAAGAATATAAATTAGTAAAAGAAGGGTTCTTTATTTTGTTTAGTTGGTTGGTTTTTGGGCCAAACTCCTATCAGGTTAGGGGGACTTTATCAGATGCCAGGGTCAAACACCAGTTTGATCAATTATAAGGCAAAAATGCCCTACCTACTGTGCTATCCCGCCAGCCCCCAAAGGAAGAAATTATGATTGTCATTATTTTGTTAACAGATATACCTAGAAACATATAGGCATAGTCCTAGTACATATCTGCTTGGTATTTATTGCATGGATTCATGACCACAGAAGAGAATGAGTTGGAACTCATATTCTAGTTCTGCCAACATGAGCGATTTGGCTTGTCAAGTAGTGCATATTAACAGTTCTGTTGCAGTGCCCAACTTATGGGAAATGGCTTTGCATGTCTTAGCTACTGTTAAATAATAATTATTACAATCCTTGAATATAAGCTTAGTTCCATCAATAAAAATAAGTTACAATAATTAAGCTTAACAAATAATAAAATATGGAAAAACTATTTTATAATCAGGCTGGAGCAATGGCGCAATGGTAGGGCGTTTGCCTTGCAGGTAGCTGACCTAGCTCAGACCATGGTTCGATCCCCCATCATCCCATATGGTCCTCTGAGCTAGGAGTGATTTCTGAGTGCATAGCCAGTAGTATCCCCTGAGCATCACCAGGTGTGGCCCTAAACCAAAAAATAAAAAGAATATTTTATATATCCCCAAACAGGACCTTGGATTCATTTCTCAACCAACACTCCATAATTCGTTTTGTGTAAATAAAATAAATATGAATAAAATAATCAGAATATACTAGGTTTATCCTATTTACAAATATAATCACTTTTATTAGAAAGGGAAAACTTGAATTGAATATCAAGCAATCTTCTAATAGTAGCCATAGAATGTGAAATTGAGTAGATGAAAAGATTGGTCTTGCAAATGTTGAATCAATTAAATACATAAGTAAAGGAACTAGAAAGATGTTCTTACTCAGACACATTGCTAATAAAAAGTAAATGAGTTTATCAAAATAATCACTCTGAGTGGGATCTCAGTGGTCTCAGGAAATCCTCCCAGTGATTTTAAATCAACCAAGTTGGTGGATTAATATAAGAGACAAGGAATTACGTGGACCCCCCATGAAGCTGGGGTATCTTCAGGGATGCACTTAACAAGTCTTAGGGTATCAGTGCAGGTAGGGATAAAGCAATGGTCAGCCACACACTATGCCTGCTTCTTGACCCTATACTATCTCTCAGCTATTATTTTCTATTAATATTAGTTTTCATTGACATTTAAAATTAATTATGATCAACTTCTTAAATTCTACTAGCTGGCAGGCTCCAGGAACCTAGGATCTCAGACTCCACCCAGTCAACCATGTACAAGGAATTGTGTCACGTAGTCTAAGATTGCTTATGGTACTACCAGAAGAAATCCAATGATATAAAGCAACTCATCTTTCTATATCCCTCACACTGACTCCATTCAACCCATCATTAACTGTTAATAAGCTGACAAAGGTATGTATTTTTCAATGTCATTCCTATAATAACCTGGCCTAACACAAGTTTCAAACTAGTCCTTGACTAGTACTTTCAAACTACTCACAGAACACTCAAGGGTATCCTTTAAAAATACAAATTTTATTATTCCTCTTTTTAGAATTGTTTCCCTATTGATATGTCAAGTCCAATTCTCAATTAACATCCCAGCTCTGTGTTGTATGTAGGCTCTCAGCTATATACTGATACATGTGTTGACTCATCTGTATACCAATCAGCCTAACACTTATCCTTTAATCCCATAACAAATATTTCTTGCTCAAAAGAATTTTCTGGACACCTCACTGTAAATTTTTACCCCTCTCAGTTTTTTCTTTTCATAAAGCTTATTACTTTAGTATACACCACCTTTAAATGTCTTTTTCCTTCATATTGTATCATTTAAATTACAAGCTCCTCAAAAAAGACTATTTGATTTGTACATTACCATATAGCTAGTACTCATTAAAATTATAAGGATTGTTAATAACAATATTAGAAGAATAAATGAATAAATGAATAAAGAGCAATATCAACTCCATCTATGAAGAGATATTATTAGTGCTCTTTGATCAAAACTGTGTGCATCACCCAATCGTTGATTGCAATAACAACGATAACATTGTCAAAGGAAAAGGGAATATTCGTGCTCTTTTCCATTTAAAATGTATCTAAAGCTAGTTTAATTCAAATAAAACTTAATTCAAACATTAATGTATAGTAGCAAAAATAGTGTTTGGATTTCTAATATTATTATTAGCAATCCCTATAACATTTTTGTAGATAATTTATTTTAATTTAAGCACTGTGATTACAAAATTGCTCATTGTTGGGCTTCATTTACAAGATGCATGCATGTTGCATATGTAAACATTTCTAATCTTATCATGATTTGGAATTTTTCTGGACCTACCCTGATCCTACCCTGATCAGTGATTGGACCCTACTCTAGGGTGTGACCTGGCATTCTGCCCCTACCCTAGGGTGGTACCTGATTCTAGTGTATAAAACAGAGGTCTGTGGAAGGCTTAGAGCTTTTTGGTTGGAATGGATGCTGATTCATTGGACCTCAGTTCTTTCCACGGAATAAAGCTGATATTTCCACAAGTCTGACTCTCCGTGAGCTGTTTACCCGCGGATTCACTTCAGAACCGCTGATTACTGGGTGGTAGACGCGTTCTCCGAGCTGGAGGGGAGAGAACTCGTCCTCCCTACCTCAATTAGCGAACCTCTCCTGGGAACTGATTTCTTCACATGCATACTGGAAGAAGCAACTGACAGGGAGACAGAGGCCGAGAGAGCCCAGAGGGAGTAGAGAAGAAGCTGCTAGGAAAAGGCTTAGTATAAGAGGCCATGTGAGGAGGTGTGTATGGTGGTAGGGATCGAGAAATAAAGTTGACCCACTTCTGGAATTTCATCTGACTGCTTTGTGAATCTCTGTGCCCTCACCCAACCACCTTCAGACCTGCCAGACCATAGGGGCTGCGGGAGTTGGGTCGAGTCCAGAAAGGTCTCACCATCCCCACACCAACAGTAGGACTAATTAAATTATATTAAAACAGCACATACCATACATTGCCAGTCCACCCCCACCCCACCCCCATCACTGATCACTGATGTCTCCCATTTCCCTCCCATCCCTCACCCACCCCTCCAGGGTAGGCAATTTCTCTCTCTCTCTCTCTCTCTCTCTCTCTCTCTCTCTCTCTCTCTCTCTCTCTCTCTGTCACTATAGTATGCACTGTTGTTAATTCAGTGGTGCATTGATGTCACATTCTCCATTTTCAGCGTTGAGTTCTAGTCCAGAGTTATCAATTCCAACTATCATTTGCATAATTGACCCTTCTCTACTCTACCTGCACTCAATGCTCTGTGCTACACTTCCAATCCTGAGTTGGATCTCCCAAACTATCCCTGTTTTTTCTTATATCATATTAAGACTAAGCTTATTTATGGATATTTATTTCCCTCTGACTTATTTCACTCAGCATAATAATTTCCATTGCCATGCAGATAGAAGCAAATTCTATGAGTCTATTTTTTCCTAATGGTTGCATAGTAATCCATTGTGTGGATATACCACATTTTCTTTAGCCACTTATTCCATTTTGTGCTGTTGGGCACCTGGGTTGATTCCAGATTCTGGCTATTGTAAATAGTACTGAGTTGAACATAAGAGTGCAGAGGGCATTTTTGCACTGTGTTTTTGTGTTCCTGAGGTATATCCCAAGGGATGATATTGCTGAATCATATGGAAGCTCAATTTCTAGATTTTTTGAGGAATGGCCATTATGTTTTCCAAAAAGGCTGTTTCAGTGTTCATTCCCACAAACAATGAATGAGAATGAATAATTTTTTCCTCACATCTACTCCAGCACTGGTTATTCTTGTTTTCTTAAGGTTTTTATTTGGGTGATGTGTACTAGTATTTATGGTGTGAGATGGTATCTAATTGTTTTCATTTGTATCTCCCTGATAATTAGTGATGTGGAGCATTTTTTCATATGCCTTTTGGCCATCTGTATTTCTTCTTTGAGGAATTTCCTGTTCATTTCAGCTCCCCATTTGCTGATGGGATTAGATTTTTTTCTTTTTAAGTTCGTTCAATCAGTGCTTTGTATATTTAGCTATTAATCCCTTATCTGATGGGTAAAAGGTGAATAGTTTCTCCCAGTCCTTGAGTGGCCTTTGTATCCTAGTCACTATTTCCTTTCAAATGCAGAAACTTATCAGTTTAATGCAATCCTATTTGTTTATCTTTGCTTCCACTTCCTTGGCCAATGGTGTTTCCTCCTTGAAGATGCCTTTAACTCCAGTGTCATGGAGTGTTATGCCTATATTTTCCTCTGTGTGAATTATGGTTTTAGACCTGATATCTAGACTTTTAATACATTTTTATTTGAGCTTTGAGCATGGTATTAAGGAGAGGTCTGATTTCATTTTATTGCATGTAGGTGACCAGTTCTCTCAACAGTACTGCTGAAGAGACTTGCCTTATTCCAT